>QZCP01000087.1:0-15394 GCA_003956705.1 Brevipalpus yothersi
CCAGTGTTGTTTCTCATTTTCACTGCTCTCAAGCCATGAAGAAGCCACACACAAGTAAGCCAACATAATCCATATTAGCTCATCAGCAATCACTTCGAGTGTGGTCATCAGTCTGATCACACAACCAAGATTGACACTGTTACGTGTCCAGAGCATGAGTATCGGTGTGTGTATGGCTCTTTTTGTTTCATTGAATACAGTCAACCATAATGAAAACAAAAAACATTTTTCCTCTTGAGAAAAAGGTTTCCAGTCTATCATAAGCATCGTGGGATCCTCATTTTTTAGCATCACAGTTTTGATGCCTGACTGATGTCAGGAGCATCCTTCAGCATATCTGTGAAACAATGTATCTCTGACTAGAATTTGTCATCAGAGTTTCCAACTCAAAAAATGAATTCTGTTTCAGCGCCCTGATCGAGGATCATCATCATCTTCATTTTTGTTCAAGATGAATCTAATAATCATAATGAAAGTAAGGAGCAAAATTTATTCAAATAGCATTAGAGAAGATAGTGAGAGTATATGTTGAGAATCGTGCTTGAAAAGATGCTGTAATAAGAGGAAGTGGGAGGAGAAAAATGTACAAGAATATCTGAATAATAGAGGAAGAGAGGGCCAAAGGGGTGAACATAAAAGAGGAAGAAATAGAAGTAAGGCTCATCTATTTGTAATCGAAAATGTTCATGAGAAGCTGGAAGGCGGGCAGATTGATTATATCATCGCTTGGAGGCTTGACTTGCATAATGAGTTGAGCCGAATTAAAACCCTTTTTCCAAATGTTAATCAGATCAGCAGGAATCCAGCTTCTCTATTGGCTAATCTCTAACATAATGAATCTTTCTATGCACGTTTCTTCATCACTCACACTCATTTAATGGAGAAGCCTCAAAGATTTTCGATTGATAGAGACTCTTTCTGATCTATCAACTCGAACTTTAATCAAGATCGTAATTCCTTTTCAAAACTATTTGATCGGATAGAGAATCGGACTGCATCTATTAAAGAAGGAGCTCAGCTACCAATTCAATGTAGAAGCAGATATGATTATTGTGTTTGAAATTTTTCCCTGAATATAAGCAAGAAATTAAATTTTGCTTCAAGATCTGTATTCAAAGGGGAAAATTTTGGTCGAGAGAGAATATTACAGCTGGCTGGCAAAATGAGAGGCAAAACGAGTGTAAGCAAATATTGAATATTGAAAGGTTATCACGAATGATGAGGTGTGAAGAGGGTTGAGAGCCGATCTGAACAGCTCGTGAACATATGAGAGGAAAAATTGGAGCCCAAACAAAATATTGTTCAAAATTTGAGGGTGAAAAGAGAATATTTGATGGTAAAAAAGAAGTTGGGTTAAAAATGGTGAATTTTTTTCCCAAGCGATGATCACTTTGTGAGTCACAATATGCATGTATGTTATGTGTGGATGTGAAGCTTGGATAAAGCTTGTAGATATTTAAATTAAATGAGAGAGCTTCTCAAATGTGATCGAAAGGCGCTTGCAAAGGCAGCAATTTTCTCGCACTATGCTACTTTCGCTCTCTCTCTCTCTCTCCTCCTTGCACGCTCTTATTCCTCATCATTTCTCATCCTTTTCTCTTCACATCAATGCAAGATGAGAGAGAGAGAGCGTAAGTGAGGAAGGAAGTAAGCGAGCTCTTAATTCCCACTTTTTTTCAATCTCTTTCTCTATTCCCCCTTCGACATCATCCTTTTTTGAGGCCAAAAAGGACCCAAAAAGCAGCTAGTTTTTTTGAGAGGAGGCCGAAAGGGAGGAAGGATGGAGAAGGGGAGAGATGCTTTTTAAAAGGAATGAAGTAAATAGAGATGCGGATGAGAGGAGAACAGATGAGATAAGACAAAAACTTACGAGGGAATAGAAATGCATTCAACATTCAAATAACGTATTCATGAATCTTTCCAGAGGTAAAAGTAATCAGGTTAAGGATCGAATGGATGGTTATCTTGTTCCTTTTTCATCTCTCCTCCTCTCATTCAGCATCACTGTTTTCCATTCTTTTCCACTTTCACTTTTCTCTCTCTCTCTCTCTACTTTTTTCCATCTCTCTGATTCTCTTTTGCTTGATATTCAAATCAATCTATCTGCTTCGATTCATTTTATATGATTCCAAAAGGTAGATTTGGAATAGAGGGAATAGTAAAATATCCTTAATTCAATCAGCATGATTGAATGGAGGAGTAGAATTGAGGGCAGCTCAGGTGGTGTATATGTTGGAAGATTCAGAATAAAGCATAGAGAGAGAGAGAGAGAGAGAGAGAACGAAAAAAATCATCAAATAAACGATGAGTATACTGGCTGCATCAACTTATCATTTGCATGAAAGAATTTTGGCCAGAAAATTATGCGATTTCTTCACAGCTCTGGGAAGGATAATATCTTGTGCTATATAGCTGATGAAAATTTTCTCTTCTCTCGAATAGTGATCTCATATTCTCTAATGGATGAAAATGTTCTTCCAAGAAAGAGATCAAATCTATAAAAGTCACTCGACACATTGATTTTCTGTCTCCTTTTTGGACAAAATAGATGATTTTTTATGAAGATTTTGACCATTACGCTCTCACTTCTTGACCATCTAGAGTCAGCATCATCAATGCAACAAATGACATAGCTTGTGTGTAAAGTAAGGCAAAAGTTCTAAATGATATGAAACAAATCCAATCACTCAAATGACAGAAAAAAACAATCTATTCAACCATAGAAAACATTCCATTAATCTTGAATGAGATACCTTTTTTGATGAAGTCAGATAGAGTCCATTCATAATTCCATTTACTATTCCATGCAGGACTGGAATAATTCGAAGGAAACGGAATGATATTCACTGAATTTGATCCATCGAAAACTCTCATGCTGTACCGAACTTTCGGTCAACAAGATTCACCATCATTCCCAGATTCAAGGGTCACTCTGAGAAGAAATGGGATGAGAATTACACACATAGAAATCATTAATTTGAACATTTCATTTAACACAAAAATTCCTAAAAAGTTTTCTAGGACAATGGATTCTCTTCAAAATTGAAGGAGTGGAAAAGATGAATCCTCAAAATTCTCGAAATCTTCTGAATTTTATTAGCATATAAATGATGCTCTGAAAATCTTTAGAATACCCATTTCGTTTGATACCAACAATTATTTTCATTGAGAATCGATATCATCACTGGCCATTGGTGCTTGTATAATTTGTTTCTCGAAGTTGATTATTGAGGCTTCCACATTTGTTACGTGGATGGTATCAGTGTGCAGTTATCCATACTCGATCGATAGACATTTGCAATATTCTTCTCCTACTAATGTTTCGGGTAACAGTCAGATTTTGGTTATTTTGGCTGGCAAAAAGAAGTTCAAAAATGCAGAGAAAAAAGCTCTCATGGACTTAACATTCCCAAAATGTTCGAATAAAATGGCCATAATGGTGATCAGTTAAGAGAGAGAAAAAAAAAGAGAATTGGAAGAGGGAATAGGGAATGGAGATGGGAGGATGATGAATGACGATAAAAGACCCGAAAAGCTTGTCTCGTGTAATGACAGTCAAAATAATGATGAAAGAGAGGAAAAAAAATAGGAGAAATTAAACATCTACCGTCCATAAAACTGATGCTGATGGCTAGTTTTTTGCAGCCTCTTTTGTTCAATTGAGAGATCCTCTCTCTCCTCATCCACAGATTTTTAGATACTCTCTCTCTCTCTCTCACATTCTCTTCCCTCAATCTTTCTCTCCATCCGCATCCCTATTTACTCCATTCTTTTTAAAGTCCTCTCCCCCCTTTTCATCCTCCCTCTCTTCCTCCTCTCAAAAAAACTAGCTGCTTTTTGGGTCCTTTTTGGCCTCAAAAAAGGATGATGTCGAAGGGGGAATAGAGAAAGAGATTGAAAAAAAGTGGGAATTAAGAGCTCGCTTACTTCCTTCCTCACTTACGCTCTCTCTCTCATCTTGCATTGATGTGAAGAGAAAAGGATGAGAAATGATGAGGAATAAGAGCGTGCAAGGAGGAGAGAGAGAGAGAGAGAAAGTAGCATAGTGCGAGAAAATTGCTGCCTTTGCAAGCGCCTTTCGATCACATTTGAGAAGCTCTCTCATTTAATTTAAATATCTACAAGCTTTATCCAAGCTTCACATCCACACATAACATACATGCATATTGTGACTCACAAAGTGATCATCGCTTGGGAAAAAAATCCACCATTTTTTAACCCAACTTTTTGGCAGCGAATAATAATGATACCATTGATAATAATCTGATTTTATCCTTTTCTCTTTTCCAAAAGCATCCTTCAAAATTGTAATTTTATGTGCTCCTACCATTTCCTCCATCCGAGGTGATTGTTCTTGATGATAGCTTAGCGAACAGCATCTTTTCTTCCTGACAGAGAGGCCATTTTATCGCTGAAATACATTAATTTGGATGGAACTACTCCATCCATTGGGAAAAATGGAGGCATTAAAGTCCCCCTTTTTTCGGTCTCTTGTGAACCCCATCCACTTCATTGTTGAAAAAAAGTGTAAATTTTATTCTTCTTCGATACCATGTTTTCAATGAGGCCAATTAGAAATCAAATTAAAGTCAAAAATTAACATTTGAATAAGTATTCATTAATCCGGCTCAACTCATTATGCAAGTCAAGCCTCCAAGTGATGATATAATCAATCTGCCCGCCTCCCAGCTTCTCATGAACATTTTCGATTACAAATAGATGAGCCTTACTTCTCTTTCTTCCTCTTTATGTTCACCCCTTTCGCCCTCTTCTTTCTCTTGTATTCAGATATTCTTGTACACTTTTCTCCTCCTACTTCCTCTCATTACAGCATCTTTCTTATGCATCAAGGCGAAAACCCTTCACATGCTTCTCGATTCTCCGCATCCTTCCTGTTCCTATCATCTTTCGTGTCCTCCCCTTCAACTCTTCATTATGTTAATCGAAATATACTCTGCGGCTTCCAGCGTTTAACTTTATGCCAAGCGATGATCTTTTATTCAAATGATTTCTATAAGGATCGGTAGCCAAACTATGTTTGAGAACGCATAATTTAGTCAAAATGTCATTAATTAGGCAATAAACGAGAAACGAGGCAGGAACAATTGTAGTTAAAAAACTAATAGACTATCTGTGTAGAGTACATCATGATTTGTTAATCAATTAATGCTCCATTTATTTTTGAATAACTCATTGAATTCAGATTCTCAGCTAATCATGCAGGGCTTCAAATAATCTCGACGCATTCATTCACCCTACTTTCACTTGGTCATTCTGAGCTCTCAAGTGGGTAATATCAATTCAAGTAGCCCAAAAAGAAGTAAATCTTCACATACTATAAAGCAAAAGATTCATACCCAAAATAGCAGAAACAATTCAAAGCTCTCAAATCAGATTAATTAAAATATCTTCTAATATTTGATAGTTTTGATATTTGCACATTTCAAAATGATAGTTTCTTCCTCAGCGAACATTTTTGTCATGTTCCATCAGTTCTGATGGTCTTCACCATTTCAGATAGAAATCATTCATTTTTCAATTCAAATTTTTCTACTATGAGTGAGATTCGTGATTGAATTCGAGCTAAAAATCATAAGAACATCGAGAAATAGATATTTTACACTTTTTAACCCTTTCTAGTAATTTAGTTCCGTTATTTTTCTGAGAAATGACTTCAATTGTTGAGACTTCACTCATTATAAGATTCCAATTCTGAGGAATTGATGTAGTCCTATTCTGGATGTTGAGAAGAATTAGTCGCGGGACAAGAAAATTGTTGGGATGATTCGAACAATCAAAATCAAAATCTACATCAATCGAATTGGATGTGGTCTTGAATTCAATTTTGGCAAGATTCTGTATTTGAATACGTTTTCTGTTTTCTTCAAGGCACTTTCTTGTTGATGTTATGCTGACGAATTTCTTGATTTTTCCATCAATCTCATTAAGTAATTCCGAAGTCCGAAACTTGAAAAACACACTCGAAGTGATTGCTGATGAGCTAATATGGATTATGTTGGCTTACTTGTGTGTGGCTTCTTCATGGCTTGAGAGCAGTGAAAATGAGAAACAACACTGGAGNAAATGAATCTCTCATCTTTTTCTTTTTTTCCCCCATCTTTTCTTTCTACTCTCTCTCTCTCTCTCTCTCTCTCTCTCTCTCTCTCTCTCTCTCTCTCTCACCTCAATTCCATCTCTCTTCCAGGTCACTTCTGTTGCCCTTCTTCTGGCCCTTATGAATGTAGATGTGCGAACAACTATTAGCAGCCCTTCATCCTCATCAACTTGCTCCTCTTCCTTCTACTCGACAGAGAAAAGAGAAAGAGACAGAGAGACTGAGAGAGGAAAACATTCTCCCAAAAGATTACCTGCTTCATGGTTCCTCTCAGTGAATTAATTATGGAACACGCCAAGCAACACAAAAAAACCTCTAACCATCCTCCTGATACTAATGATGAATGACGTTCTTTGCTTCAATCTCTTATATGAAACGATTTACTTGATTCTTCTTCCCGCTTAATTTCTTGCCACCTTATCTGGATCCGACTTATTTTTCCACTTTCATCTTCTTCTTCTCCTTCCTCTCTCTCTTTCCGCATCTTGTAATATCTTGTGGAAGGATCTTCTCCATCAACACCATAAGCTCATTTGCTTTGTCATTTTCTTGACGAACAAAAACCAATATCTTCTGCTAAATCAGCATCTCACTGATGAAAATACGCAATATTACTTGTACTTTTTTCATGATAATACTAATTTCGTTTTCCGATGCATATATATTGTAAGTTTGGGCAATATTCTCATAATTTGATAGGTGAGTTCTACATTGACTCATTGTACCAGAATTCTGAGTATCAGAGGAGAATAGTTCCAAAAAATTGGGACTCAATTTTGGCTTGATGATATATTCAATGACCGTTTTTTATCGGAAATTCTGAGGTTTTGAATTCAGTGTGAATTCTGATTGTTTGACAGAATATACAGAATGCATTGGGGAACTAATCCAATTCAAATGCAAATTGTTTTGAGGAAGCCATTTTGAAAGAATGTTTACTAACAAGAGAGAATTGGAATACATGAGAGATGAAGCATAAAGGGAGAGAGAGAAGAGAAGAGAAAAGGAGAAGAAGAGGAGGAGGATGCTGGAGAGAGGGGGAAAGTATAAAGTATAAAGTTCACTTCTCTCTTTCTTAAAATATCGATCAATGAAAATGAGTGAGCAAGAAAAGTGAGAAAATGACAGGTTGCGAGAGAGAGAGAGAGAGAGAGAGACTGCGACGAGATACTGTGGCGATTAGTGAGAGAAAGAGAGAGAGAGAGAGAATCTTGCATGGAGAAGAGGAGAGAAGAAGAAGAAGAAGGAATGGATGCTGAAGAGAGAGAAAAGAAAGAGAGAACAAAGAATATTGAAATTGGAATCTGTAGAGTGAAAAGATGAGTTGAAACGAAGGCAATGGCAAGGAATAAGAAGAAGACGAAGAGGAAAAAGAAAATGAAGAGGATGGAGATAGAAGAAGGGAGAGAAGAAGAATAAAGAATAAAGAGGAATGCAATGTAAGGCGAGGGGGAGTTGAATCTTCCATTACTCAATAAGTTGGCTACAAGCAAGATGAAAATCGATCCTGAAGTTTTGCATCCATTTAAATGATGTTTCTCTTGACAAGAGATGCGTTTCAAAGGAAAAAGAGAAAGAGAGATGGAGAGAGAAAGAGGAGAAAAAAGGGAGAGGGAGAGAAGGAGGAGTAAGAAAAGAAGAAATAAGGAATAAAACGAAGAAGAAGGAGCAGAGATGCTGATGATCCGTGATTATATCACAGAGGTAATAGGCAGCGAGAGAGAAAGGGAGAAAAAGAGGAGAGAGCTGATCAGAAGAAGGAGAGAAAACTCGGATGTTAGTGAACGAGTTGGATGAGGATGAGGAGGATGAGTTTGCATCTTCTCTCTCTCTCTCTCTCTCTCTCTTGGCTCATAAGCAACACACATTATGCTCATCTCACTTATGAAGCAGTCCAATGAGAAGGAGGAGTAAAGGAGGTGTTCTAAGGAGGTGTCTAAGACGGAAGATGATGCATTCCGCTGGCTTCCTCTTGCGAATAGAGAGGAAAAGAGAGAGAGAGAAGAGGGGGAGAGGGGAGAGGAAGAAAGGGGAGGATAGAAGAGCTTTTAAATTTTAAGAGAATGTGTAGAAGATTTCAGCGAAGGAGAGAGAAAGAGAGAAAACAGCTCCTCATAATTGATAGGCTACATAAATCAGCTCTCTTTCTCCCTCTCTCTCTCTCTTTTTTAGTCTCACTCTGCCATGGGCTCTGCATCCTCGTTTCATCGTTCACTTTGTTGGATAATTGAACCTGGCTTTAATACATATATTGATTTTCGTGTCATCTTCTTGGATCGATATTTGGCATCTTCTAGTTATTTCTCTCTCTTTCTTTCTTGCACCCCTGTCACGATCCTTCATTTGAGCTTTTTTCAACATTTCTTTACCCTGCGGATGCTTTTGATGCATGCCAAGATCTTATTAACATTTTCCTCTATAAAAGATTGAAAATTCAGGATATTAAAATAGAAACCTTTCCAGAACTCATTTTTCCTACATCCTCGGGTAGAGCTTGTTATCATTCTAGAATTCTTATATCGATACTGTATCCCACGTAGCTAATCTTTCATCTCTCTCTCTCTCTCTCTCTTTTTCTTTCTTTCTTTCTTTCTCTGTCAACTTCGCCTGAAAAACCAATAAAGATGATCTGGTAATTGTTGAAGACAATTTTTCCCAGTGAAACTGACTCTATCTCGTAAAAAGCATAGAAAAATAAGATTCTAACACGTTAACGGAAAGAGAATTGATGCCTTCTACTGATGCTGGCCCTGTTTCCAGTTTGCGGCTTATGGTATTTTTTCTTACGATCAGATATTTCATATTCTGGGTACTTGAAGTATTATCTCACAGAAACATTGATTGTTGAGGTATTCATTAACTTTTCAGATAGATTCAAGCTGATTAGTTATTCCTCCTTAATCAGATGGAAAGTTGGAATTTTCATTTTATCTTTTTTTTAAAAGCCTCAACAGAGGTTAAAAATGAAGCAAGGCACTAAAAAATATCATGTTGCCTCAATTCTTCAGTTGATGTTCTTTTCATCACTTTTCAACTCTCAACTATCCTCTCACCCTTAAAGCGCGCTTCACCTTGTAACTTTATCAGCATCTGATGAGTGTTCCCTTCTGTTTGCACCGAAAAAAAGACGAGAAAAGAGCATCAAACACACAAAAAGTCATCACTCGTGAATACCATTCTTCAGCTTTGCTCCTTCATTTGGTGGGCGTTTATTGAATGACGTTAATTATTTATGTTAATCAGCTGCTCAATTGGGAGTTGTATGAGAGTGAGAGGGGAGGAAGAGAGATAAAGAGAGAGAGAGAGAGCAATAGTCTCAATGGAGGTAGGAAAAAGATAGAGATGAAATCTGGAGTTCCATTTTAGACTTTTTCTCCCATAGACGTGCTCTGATTTTTCTCAGACAATCGAGTCCATAGATATTGATGGCCTGGCAAAAGCCAGAGCGGAGGAAATGAAGCTCCATCGGATGAATCAAAAAAGAAAATGAGAGAGAGAGAGAGAGTGCATTGAATTTGTTTTGAATCATGAGTGAAGTCACCGAGAATTCACTAAATTGGATTAGCTTTGAATTTTGTTCCAAATGCTATGCTAGCCAATAATTTTTATCAAAAGAATCTGGAACAGTGCAGGAGAGAGTGGAAAAGAAAGAGAAAATGGATAAAAAGAGAGATCGTGAAATCGAAAGTTAGTTCTGCTTGATGCTGAGCATCCAAAGAGAGAGAGAGAGAGAGAGAGAGAGAGAGAGAGAGAGAGAGAGAGAAGAAAAATAGTTGATGCTGGTAAACACAACTTTTTTTTATTCTTGTTGCCAATGTTTCTTTCCTTTGATTCTCATTTATTTGCAGTTACACTATTCTTCATTCATTCTCTCCCAGATTTGAAGCTACTCTTTCTCACTTCTATTATTCACTTGGAATACTTTTCCATCATCTTATAGGTGGTTACTTTCAAATGTATGCAATTATTGATTCAGAATTCATGTGTGTCCATGGTGTTCAAATTTCATTTTGAGAAGCTCATAGAATTCCTTTTTTTCTTTCTCTTTCTCATTCCAACTGACAGAGAGCCAAAAAGTGGACAAGAAATGAAAATAAATCGAAACAAAACATCAAAATTTTGAACAGTTTCAATTTTTATATCACACACACAAGTATTTGACTGAACCTCAATATATAAACATGGAAAAGAAAGTAAAGAAAAGAGAAAAAAGAAAGAAAAAGTAGATGAAGAATGTTGAAAATGAAAAGGATGAAAAAAATTCTTCAAAGTTCTTAGTCAAAGAAGACCATGGTGCGTGATAATTTTGCTTGTGTTTTGTGACGATTATAAATCATCAGCTGATGTTTTTGATGAAAAAAAGTATGGTTCAAAGAAAATGAAAAACAACAAAGACAAATGATTAATGGATGTGTGTTGGGAGAGAGAGAAGGAAGCTGGACTGTGGGTGTATGTGTGTATGGTGGACAAAAATAAAGCTTAGTTTGGTGTAGAAAATTTAAGAGAATAATTATAACATAGATTGAAGTGAAAGAAAATTGATGTATTGATGGATGATGAAAAGAAGGAAGAGTGAGAAGGAGGAGGAAGAGAGAACCATCGATGGGCTATGGATGAGGATGCTGTGTGGGAATAGAGGCTATAGTGATCATGATGCTACTTGATATCCGATTAAATAGAGAAGGATGAGTGGACAGTGGGAGAGAAAAGAGAAGTAGAAGAAGAATCATGAAAAGTGGAGCTACCGAAGGAATTAGAGGAAATGATGATGGTAGGCATGTGAATGATGAGATAAAAAGAATTGAAAAAAATCAACACAAGCGGTAGAATCAACACCAACGGAAAGGGAAGATGGACTAGAGAGGAATTGAAAAGAGAGAGAGAGAGAGAGAGATAAAAAGTAAAATCTTTAAAATGAAGAGAAAACAGAGCAAAAAGAGAAGAATGAGAGCAAAAAGAGGGTGGAAAAGATGCGAGAGAGGGGGAGAGAAAGAGATGCTGGGTGATGATGATGAAAGAGAAGCGAGCAAACTGATGCCAAGTCTCAGTAAGAGTATCTTTTTAAAGAGAGTGCAAAAAAAGAGGATGCAGAAAGGGAAAAGAGAGAGATGAAGAAAGCGGGTGTCAATGGCATTTACAATCGATTTTTATATATTGCAAGTTCTCTTCGTTTGGGCAAAATTTGGGTTGAAAAAGGAAAAAAAGGACAGGAATACAGATGAGGAGAGAGAGAGAGAAAAAGAAGGAGGATGAAGAGGGGGTGGAAATTGAAAAAAGGGGAAAAATAGGGAGAGATGTTTGATGGAGAGTGGCCAGTGTGGGAGAGTAAAAAAGAGAGAAAGAGAGGAAGAGAGAAGATATCCATCCGCATCATCTCCATCTTTTCTTTAAAACTTGCAGTGCCTTTTAATTTGGTTACTAGCGGCGACATCGCATGAGCAGGACTTTTTCAAGTAATCCAAATCGATTTTGTTTAAAGAGGGAGGCCAGTGAATTACTATGCTTTTACTTTTTCTTCTTCTTTTTTCTTTTTTCTCCTCTTTTTTCCTCTCTCTCTCTCTTTCTCTTCCTTGCAATCTCCACCACCCCCAACTCCCCTCGCCCATCGCCCCTTGGCTTTAAAGTTGCTCCTCATCAGAGCAAATGAGACTGCGTTAGTGTTTCTTGCTTTCTTTCAGTTCACATTAATATCGTTTCTTGAATTCCTAAACTTCATGGACCGATGGGGTGGGCTGAAGGGGTGGAGGAGAGCGAGAGAAGGGCATCAGATTGGGAGGCTGAGGGAGATGAGGATGCTGGGCTCAGTCGCAAGGGACACAGGAAAGATTCAAGAGAAGGAAAGGGAGAGAGAAGATGAAGAACAAGAAGAATCAAGAGAGGGAGAGAGAGGGAGAGAAAAGATTTGAAAGTATTTTCACTGTAATGGCAGTCGAAATAATGATGAAAAAAGGGAGAAACAGAAGAAATTATGTGTCCATGGCAATGCATGAGTACATTTCATCCGATCTTTTTTCCCTTTTCTCTTCTCCCTTCTTCCATCTATTTCTCTCTCTCACTCAGCATCCTCATCTCTCCTATCCATTGCTTTCATCCGCATCTTTGCCTACTTACTTTTCTTCTCCATTTTGATTGTTCGTTTTAAAATGCTTCCCCCATCTTCCTCCATCTTTCCCCTCTTCTTTGATAGAGAATTAGTTTTCGAATGAAGCTTCTGAATCTTTCTTACATCGCTCTCTTCTTTCCTCTTGCTCTAACTTTTGCTCTTCTTCCTCCTTCCTTTTTCTTCTTCTTCTTCTTCTTCTTCTTCTTCTTCTTCCTCATCTATTGCTTTTTTTTTCTTGGCTATCTTGTTCAATTATCAATAATTCGCTTCTATTTCAGTCTCATCTAGAGATTTCCTCTCAATTTTTCCCACATGAGAATGAAAACTCTGTATAAGAGATACTGAGTCCATTTCGATAGCATTTGAGCTCATTTTGTGAGCTCATCCAAGCTTGTCTCTTTGTATTCCAGTGCGTTATGATACAAATCGATTCTTCAATCAAATGCAGATGCCAAGCTTGCATAATTAATCATGCATTCATGGCATTCTATTCTGAGTACACAAATTCTCATACATTATGCTAGCTTTTCCAATCTTCACACCACGCCCAACCCATCTCTCTCTTTCGTAGGCAATCATTTGCATGAACCAAGCTTCCTGTGTGTATTCTGATTTTTTTCAGGGGAGATGTTTGCCTTTTTAATGCCCCTGATTCTCATATCATCATTATAATCAAGCTTCAAATGTACATGAATTATGATAATAAGGACTCAAACATTTTAACTTCAGAAGCTTGACTTTTATTATGATTAGCTGTTTTGAATATTCAATTAAACTTCTCTGTACCATAAAGGCTACATCATTTTCCGCTCATATAGTACAGTGATTAAAAAGTGATTTGAGATCAACTTTTTTCTATTCAATATTCACAAGCTTTCGTATTACATTCAAATTCTCAGATGATATCAATGCTTTTTCAATTCAACCCTTCACCACTTCATTATTGTCACTTAACCCTCTCTGGCTTGACACCAATGAATGTTAACCGCCACCCACTTCACCACCCTTCTTCCTCCATTTCACTCATCTCAATCGAGTGCCTTTCCTCTCTCTCTCCTCTTTTTCTCTACTAGAGAGGTTTCATCATCATTCATCTTGCTATCATCTTCTGTCATCCGATACCCGTGCTCTTTTCCCTCTATCATCACCCTTTGATGCCCTCTCCTCTTCCCTTTGGCCCGTCAAATCTTTATCATCACATCTCCATCCTCATCTTTATCAACCCGCTTTTCAAGCTACATTCATCATGCACACTCACAAAACATACACAAACACTTGCGAAAAAAAAGCAAGCATTATCTTTCCTTCTTTCTCTCATCTCTTATACTTTTTGCTTCTCGAAACTAGCAAATTGTATTGATTATCACACATTTCTACCATTCGCTTACTTTAGCCAAGCAAGATCAGCTATTTACCTTGTTTCTTTGCCCGAATATCAATCTCATTTACTTTTGTGTGAACATCTTTTGCATAAACATTCTGTCTTATTCATTTTGTCACTTCTTCTCTGCTTTTTCTTACCTCTATTCGTTTCACTAACACTGCGCTTTGCTCATCTCTCATCATTTGCATCTTATCTGTTGATTTTTCTCCTTCTCCTATACATATCTAGCTCTTTTGCTGAGGAGAGAAAAATTTTCCTATCTCTATTCATTCCAAATATTATGTTCGAATTTAGTTGTTCAAGAACTTTGAATTAGAACTCGTAAGCTTATACACTTTCACCGCTAGATGACGCTGAAGTCCTCGTTCCGAAAATTTTTCTACCGAATATTCGATGAGATAGCCGAAAAAAATTTTGTATCATCAATGAAACCTATCAAATTGAAACTGAATCAAAAAGAATATAAGTATAAATTTTCCATCATATCTCATCTGTATCCTTGTTCCAATTTGTATGTTTCATCATTGAGGGTGGAATTTTTTTCACTACATTCACACAGAAACTACTACTATCATATTGGGAAACGATTTTTCGTTCAAGAGAGGCGAAAAATTTCAAGAGCAGTCAATTCATTCGCATTCCTTTCACATTACTGATAGAAAAAAAGAAGAGAGAGAGAGAGAGAGAGAGAGAGAGAGATGAGAATTGATCAAACAAATTGGATCTAATCAAAAAAATTTGCTATCTCTCTATCCGCCTGGAAGCAATCATGATTTACCTTTGTCATGATTACGGAATAAGGATAGAAGAAGAGAGAAATCATGATTAAAGATGCCGGCATCTAACAAAAAAGAATGAATGATAATAGTAGCACAAATTCTTTTTACAGAAAAGAATTTTGTCACAAATTTATGCCCAATAACTACTCACGCTTTTTTGATTCAAATTGTTCTCTCTCTCAATCTTAATGTAAGAATTCATATTCATATAAGTGTGCGCATATATATATGGGTACGTCAGGGTCATCGAAAATCAAAGACGGGAAGCTGGCCAATTTTTGTTCATTTCAAAATGTTGCTGTTATTATTATCAGAAACAAGAACATGAAGCGAAAGCCTATCTGAATCCTGTTTCATGTTCTCTATCTTTTAAGAAGAAATGATCTTTTCAAATTCAAGTGAACAAACCCCGAAAAAAGAAGGTACAATATATATACTCTACATGTATATATACATGTATATGAGAGAGAGATGGCTTTATTCTTCTTTTCCACCATCAATTGACCACAAATCAAGCCATCAATGGGCAAACAATCTTGCACTCATTATGATCACGATTATGGCCACTTTTCTTATTCTCTCGATTATCAGTGGTGGTTAGTAGTGCTTGTAGTGGTGGTGGCGGTTCCAGTGGAGGCCGCAGATCAATATGATGATGATCAAAACAGCCAAGTGAACACCAGTGAGTAGCAGTAGTACGTCAGGTGAATACTTGGAAAAAGGTAGATAGTAGATAATAAGGGAATGAGAATAAGATAATCGGTGAATGGTCAATCAATGGCAATTTATGTGATCTTTTCATTGGTCTTGGAAGATGGTTTTGAGCCCTAAAAAAAGGTATGATTCAAATTATTTTAGCGTGTATATGAGTGTGTATGTGAGTGTGTGTGCATGAGTTTGGTTTGCGTAAGCTTGGAAGCACGGTATATCAAGTAATTACCGATTCTCAATAGATCAATTGAGTTTTCAAATTCATCTCTCTCTCTCTCTCTCTCTCTCTCTCTCTCTCTCTC
>QZCP01000087.1:26873-37626 GCA_003956705.1 Brevipalpus yothersi
CTCTCTCTCTCTCTCTCTCTCTCTCTCTCTCTCTCTCTCTCTCTCTCTCTCTCTCTCTCTTCCTTGGGCAATTCTCGTGTCCATTGGTGCTGATGATGAGCATCCTCAGGCTGATCATCATTCCTAATGACTCATTACACGCTATTTTTGTGTTATTTTGGATAAGAAGAAGCCACACGTTGAACATCAATAAGAGAGATGAAGATAAAGAGCAAGAGAGAAAAAGAGAGAGATTTTTTCTGTACCTGCTCAAGGGTCAGTCAAATTTTGCCTCAATGTTTATCCACCCAGCTGAGGGAAGGAGAAGAGAGGAGAAGAGAGGACACGGATGCTGCGGTTGATGGTATAAGGTGTAATGATCATGTTGATGCTAACTTTTCAGCAAACGTAAAACTGGCCGCCCAGAAGTTGATATGGACTGTGAAGAGAATAAGAGGTGCCAATAACCGATACTAATGAATATGTGTGTGTGTGTGTGTGTGTGTGTGTGTGTGTGTGTGTGTGTGTGTATGTATACATTTTTCAATCAAAAATTCAACCTCACAAGATGCTGGCGGTTTTCTGAAGAAAATTTTTGCTTCAATTTTGAACCCTTTTCTCCATCATAAAAATTTATACATCTTCTTTCTCTCTCTCGTCATCATCAGCTTCTTCTTTTATTTTTGCTACTCTTTCCATCGTCTTATTTCTTTTTGTCATCTTCTAGGCCAAACCTCTCTCTCTCTCTCTCTCTCTCCCTGAATCTTATATGTGTATATATACATGAGTTGCAGTTGAAATTTAATTAGCCCTCGTGATATTTTCGACTATCTTCATGATCAACATTAATTCTCTCACGCTGACACCCTAAACCGGATCTATTAAGTGAGTAAGAGATGAAGAAGAAAGTGAGCTGAGTATTTTATTCTCATGAAGATTAAGAGGTTGCCCAAAGAAATAAGAAGAGAGAGAGAGAGAGAGAGAGAGAGAGAGAGAGAGAGAGAGAGATGATAAAGATGAAGATGGAGAAAAAAATAAGTTGATGATGATGGAGGACTGATTCCAATAGATATAAAAAATGTCGCAGAATAACTGTGGAACAGTTGTAATTAGAGGAAAAAGTTTTTAGCGCAAAAAGGGTTAATCAATAAGAGTAAAAAATAATAATAAGAAGAAACCTCATAAGTTAAACAGTTTGCTAAAAAGTTTCATCAGTATTTGACTTTTTTCTCCTCTTTTTCCCCAAATCAAAGGTGGCTCATCATTATCATGATCATTTTTCGATGATATTCATTTGCGTTTCTCACTTCATGATATTTAAGAGTGTAAAAAATTTTATTCTCTCATCTCTCATCAAGATGAAAGATGTCTTATATCTGTTCATCAAGCCACAATATGATAGGCTCGTGGCTATGTTAAGATGAATGTTGTCCAGACGCACCGGTAATCATTCAACTTTATAATCAGTCTCATTTATGGGGTAAATTTATTTCACTTTGATTTGCTGGAAAACGAGACATGGAAGAAGAAAATATGAAGATGAAGATGAAGATGAGAGAGAAAAAACAAAAAATGTAATGATGACCATGATTGAGATGAATGAAAAAAGAAGATAACTCTTAACCAAACTCTGATCAAATAGAAATAGAAGATGCTACAGAGAGAGAGAGAAATCTTCAATCTTACTGATTCTTTTCTCTTGTTGGCATGTGAAGATGTGTTGAAAGCTCGTAGGAGAAGTAAAATGTGAAGAGAGAGAGAGAGAGAGAGAGAGAGAGAGAGAGAGAGAGAGAGAGAAGAAAGAAATGAGATGTGATTAGCGGTTAGACTGATGAATAAGTGTAAATGACCAGATTAAGCGATTATCTCATAGGTTAATAGTGGTCAAGTTCAAGGGTAGAGAGGGAGAGAGAGAGAGAGAGAGAGATTCGAATAAGAACAGATTTTCAAGTGATTCTATTCAATGTGTATGAGTGAGTTTGATTTTGTCAGAATCGCATCAGTCTCTCTCTCGTATACACTTACATTGAGCCACTTTCATGAACAGATATTTGTGAGAGGGATGAAAGTCATTCAGAGAAGATGCGGACTTTGCTCCATTTCGACTGAATGTGAAGAATAAGAAAGAAAGAAAGAAAGAAAGAAAGAAAGAAAGAAAGAAAGAAAGAAAGAAAGAAAGAAAGAAAGAAAGAAAGAGAGAGAGTTATCCTTATCGCATGGACATTTGCGTGGATGCTGATCGCATGCACTGTGGATCAAGAAGGGGTTTACAACTTGTTGTAATAGAGCCAGTAGTACACTGCTTGGTTAATACCGAGTATCGCAATCAGTAGGTATATATGTGAGAAAAAGAGGGAGAAAGAAAGAAAGAGAATCCGAGAGTTAGATCAGTATATATATACTTAATGGTCACTCTTCATGATCCGGATTAGTGTGAATTCGTTGTCCGATTACGTCTGTCCCTTAAATACCCTTCTCAAGCTGTAATCATGTTCAACACTTGAAGCTTACTTGAATGTTCTCTTGCTCTCACATTTTATTGGGTTCGGATTTCTCGGTCATTTTCTCATGAACTTCGCTTTTTTCTTCTCTCTCTCTCTCTCTCTCTCTCTCTCTCTCTCTCTCTCTCTCTCTCTTTCTCTCTCTTCACGTAGCCACGTTGATGGTAGATGAAAATTTATCAAAATTCATGCTTATCAATACCTAAACTATACACTTAACGGTAACCATTATCTCCTCTCCATCATGATAGCCCTGAATATTGTTGATCCAATTTTCAAAGTGTCTAAAAGTGACAATGAACTTTGATCGAATGTATGTATGAGAAATAGTTCTTGTTAGCTATACATAAGAATAAGAATCTAGATATCAATAATTGTCATTGTAATTGAATGAGAAAAATTGATTGAACAAAAGACAAAAATTTTCTATCTCTCATTATTCTGATATTGGGAAAGATCTTTTCTCTTCTCGTATATCGATTCAATGATATTTGACTGGCAATCAATCTCGAGAGACAAGTTCAAGAATGAATTCATTTCCATCTAGATTTATCTGGTCTCTCTCTCTTTCTTCATGAATTCCAATTGTAAAAGTTCTGAAGGAGTCGAAGGATCATAACACCTCAACTTAATAAGAAAATGATTTTCTTGATCTATTCCAATTCCTCATCACTACCACATATCATCCACTCAATTTTTACACACTTCGAACTTGACCTTTCTTTTTCATCTCTCCAATCAAAAATCAAATCATAATTCAATCCTAATCAAGTGACGAAATAAAAAAAGTTCAGATAATGAGCGAATAAAGTTTCCAATTAATAATGACCAGATGGCGCTAAAAGGGTAATAGGAATCAAAAAGAGGAATAAAAATTATCTTCTCTGTATTATGACAAAATTAGGACTCTCTCCATGTAATGGTGAGTAGAGAGAGAAAAAAGTTTCAAGAATATCGATTAACAGTAAAAATTGACAATAATTTTGGGTTCATTCCATTTTCCAATGACTTTCCCAACTTGATCCCCTCAATGATGCGTGTTGTTCTTTTTTATCTTCTTATTTCTTTTTACTAGAAGAAATTCTTCCCCCAGTCACCTAACTTTGTACCTTTCTTTCGACCCATTTTGATCATCATTACCATCCTCCACCTTCTTCTCCTTCGTTGGCCTCAGTCACCGGGAATTCTCGGACAATTTCTGCCAACATTTTCCAATTCGAAGGAGTGTTTGAGTGTATATATTTATACAAGTTTGATGAGGATACAAGAAAAATGGATTCTTACATAAAACAGAATCGACAATACGTTTCTCTCTCTTCCTTGGTGGATGAAAAACTCACAGCATTCAGCACATTCATTACATTATTGAGTGTCCATCGTGATCATTTAATAGTGTTTTCAATGGTCATCGGTAAAAAAAGCGAAACAAAATGGGGGTAAAAGTGTGGTGGGAGAGGAGGAGGAGGAGGAAGATAAAGTTCACTTTATCCATGTAAGTGTGTATCAAGGTGTATCTTGGAGAATGGAAAGAATGTTGCTAAGTAAGAGAGAATAAGAATGAGTGTCTCAACTGAAACCATTATCAAGCTGAATGGTTAGCAAGCTTCGATATTAAATGAGAATCAAGGAATAACATACACACAAATAGATACAGAGAGAAAGGAGAGAATACTTTTCACTGAGTTCTTCTAAGCACTTTGCTTTTCCCCTCAGCTTGTATTCCTCTTTCAGGAATCAAGTTCGATAAGAGAGAGAGAGAGAGAGAGAGAGAGAGAGCATGTGAAAAAAAGAGAGAGTAAAGAATTATCCTTTTGACAAGATTAAAGAGTATAAGATGCCCTATCAAACTCTCTCTCTCTCTCAACGGCAAGCAAAATTAGAAATTTCCAATCGATTTTGTGATGCCCATTCTTCTCCCAGTTGATTGCTGTCGACTGATTACTGTACCAAAAAGTAAAGTAAAGCCTTCCAGAGAGAGAAAGAGGATAACAGTGCCTACTATTTTTCTTTCTCACTTTTTCTTCTTCCTTCTTTTTTAACAATCTTTTACACTCATCTTTCTTTCTCTCTCTCTCTCTCTCACCCCCAGAACCCAGCCACCCCCATCCGCCCCACCCCAGGGCTGTATAAAGCTGTGGAATGGAGAAGAAGAGTAGATTATACAGTTAGAAAGCATTAATTTCTGCCACACTGCATCGATCGATTCTTTCTACTTTCATCTTCTATTTAACTTCACTTGCCTCTCTCTTTCTCTTTTTCATCAAAAAGTAGTTTACTTTTTCAATTCTGGGAGGCAAATTTTAATTCCTCGCCATCATCATTCTTCAACAGCATCGCCTTTTGCCGCTCTCTGTGTGTATTTCCAGCATCTTGGAATCATCTATTCCCAGAGAGAAAGAAGGGAGAGAGAGAAAGAAAGAAAGAGAGAAGGAAAAAAATCCCAAACTTTTTCTCTTCCTCACATTTCACTTGCCTCCCACTGTTCCTATGGATCTTCTCATCTCTGCATCTTTTCTCTTTATCCATCCTCTGATGAATCTTATGGGGCTATATTTTGGACATTTTTCACTTTCCGCCCATTTTATCCACCAGCCTATTCGATTTATTTCATCTCTTTTGGAGAGGAAAGAGAAAGCAAGAGAGAGAGACCTTTCATTCTCTCCTCCATCTTACTCCCCCTCAAAAAAAGCCCTAAATTTGTGGGGTAAAAAAGAGAGGAAAAAAAATAAATGAAAGTTCTTGGACCTCCGATAACTGAAGAGGGTCAATTTCAGGAAATGAAACATTCATTTGATTCTCTTTCAGTTCTTTTTCTTCAAGAAATGAGAAAGAGAAAAGATGTATTCTCAATTTTCAGCATCTCTCTCCATCTTTTGTTCTCTCTCTCTCCTCTCATTCAGAGTTTGAGAGACTATCTCAATTAGAGAGCTACTTCATCATTTTTTCGCTTTTGTTCTTGGTTTGCTTCGGACAAAAGATCATGGCTTTTGGGATGACCTTATACACTTGTGTACTCATCAGTCTCCTCCACGATGCTTGATGAGATCCAAATGTGAGGCCATAATGATCCGTGAAAAGTTCATCAACTCTGTCTCATCAAAAAGAAGATGGATAATGTCCAGCTTTTCAAGATATCTAAATGATCATATCTCAGCATCCCGGATCATGATCTTTTACTGCTCGCTTAACTCTACATACATCTTGGGAACAGATGAGAGGGGGAGAGAGAAAGAGCGATCAAAAATGAATGGGCAATAGGAAAAGAAGGAGAGATAGAAAATTCTGTAGAATTTAAAGTGGATTAATTTGATGAAATGTTGAAGGCACACATGAATCAAATGATGAAAATATCATGGATGGATGCAGTCTTCTCATCTAATATGAGTATACATTCTATTTGCATACACACATACATATTCAGATTGAGCTGTAGGAGACGTTGAAGAAATTTTTCACAAAGCAAGAAAAAAAATCGAGATTTAATTTACATGAATCCAAGCGATAATCAGATGGATTCCAAAAAAGTCAGGTGAAGATAGAGCAAAAGGGAGAAGAGGGGAGGAAGAAGGCTGATGGAAGAGAGATGATGAAATGGGTAGCATAAGTGAGAGATGATGAGACATAAAAACCAGTGCAAGGTGTTGAGAAAAGGTTTCAAACATGAAGCGATTACCTGTGTTTCAGCTCCTCTTATTACTCATCTCATCTCATCTCTTCTCTTTGCTATCTCTCTCTCTCTCTCTCTCTCTCTCTCTCTCTCTCTCTCTCTCTCTCTTCTCCTTGCATTCATTTGATATCTATGCCCTTAGGCCAATCTGTTTGCGTGCAAAAAGTTTCTGAATACAAATGTATGTGTACACAAGCCTGTCCATCGACATAGCTAGTATAAGAGAGAGAGAGAGAGAGAGAGAGAGAGAGAGAGAGAGAGAGAGAGAAGAATTTTTGAATTAGGAAAACGTTGATGATCCACATTACACAACGAAGTAGCACTCTTCAAGTGTTAGCACGTCAGTCTCGTTCGCACGATAGTCCCAATGTATATGTAGGGAGAAGGCACATATCACGCATCTTTCTCTCTCTCTCTCTCTCTCTCTCTCTCTCTCTCTCTCTCTCTCTCTCTCTCTCTCTCTCTCTCTCTCTCTCTCGAGGAAGAGATGAGAGAGAAAAAAAGAGAAGAAGATGAAAAAAATAACACGATATATAATGTAGTGGCGCGAATATGTTATGAATACAGCGTCAACACATACACACACAGTAGGAACCTCTGTTATGACCCAAAATTTTACTGGTGCTTGGTGTACATGTTTGCCCTGAATGGTGATGCCCAAAGCGTGCTGAGCTCAAGTGTCAAGAGTGCTGTTGCCTTGTATGGGCCAAATATGTGTGCGAATATTTCAAATTCACCGATTTTTTTTCTCTCTCCCGCCTGTCCTCTCTTCTTCGCCCTCATGTCGGCACAATATTGAATATTCACCTATCTGGCTGATTTGAAGATTGCTCATTTATTCAATTTTCATAACTTTCGTGTCTATTTCCCCTATTTTCATCTGATTTGCCTTCTTACCATTATCAGAATGAAATAAGATGCATCTTATTTCTCTATTCATGAGATGGAAAAATTGAAGGCACAGAAAAAATACCAGAGTGAGCAATCATATTCTCAGCTCATTTGCTCTCTCTCTCCCTCTTTTCTCTCTCTCTCTTCTCTTCTCTCAACTTCTTCTTTTTTCTCTTCCAAGCTTTTTTCGTCCGCCTTCTTTGGCTAAATAACCAGGTAGACCTAATAGTTATATGCAAATTTTGGATCCATTTATCATCTTTACGGTGAACAGAAATTAATCAGAAGCATCAATTCGATGACAGATAGCTTCAGCAAAAAGGGGGAGGCTGGGAGGGTGAGAGAGAGAGAGATGTTGAAGAAGGTGCCAAAAAGGAGGTGGCAAAACGGCTGAGAAGAGAAGATGGAAAAGATAAAAGATCAAGAGGAGGTCTTCCCATTCCAAGTTAACTGGGTAAAGAATATTCAAAAATGATCATGATAATAATAATGATGATAACTTTTCACAACTTAAAATTATTCTCTCTCTCTCTCTCCACATTCGCACACACATACAGGACAGTGACTGATTTAGCATTTATAATGTATTCTGTATTTGTTTGAGTGAATATAAACAAGAGGACAGAATACTGAGAGGAGGAGGAGAGAAGGAGAGAGAAAATAGCGGTTAGTGTGAAAATATTTCAAAGAGACCATCCTGCAATTGGTGGAGCTTGTGAAATTATGCATGTCTAATTAATGAATGATAATGAGAAAAGCCTCTAATTGCCTAGTGTGCATGACAAAAACATACTAACAGTAGTAGTAGCAGTAGCTTGGAGGCGAGATGATGAAGGCTGTCGAGATGAAGCTATTTTGTCGAATAAATTGCATCCTTACATCACTTTGCGCTCCAATCAATTCAGCCTCCCCAAACCGCAGAAGGAGGAAGAGAGAGAGGAAGACAAAGTGAGAAGTGATTTGATCAAGATTCATTAAGCCCATGAATACTAATGAGAGTACAGGATGAAACTGGATAAGGGTGGAGATTAAAAGGTGGGAGGTGACAATGGGGTGACATTGGTGAATGGTAGTTACAAATGAATGAGAATCATGAGTATTACCGAAATAGAGGCTATTAAATGAGAGAGAGTCCAAGAGTGATTAAGTGAAGAAGATTTCATTATCAGCCATCAAGTCGAGCATCTTGTATGCTGGTGGATCTCTCTCTCTCTGTCTCAACTCATGTACCTTTCATGAGCGGATTCAATTTGATTTGGCTTCTACTTTATCTGTGTGTGTGTCGATAATCGTATTCATGATCATGATTGGCTCAATTAGTGATCAAGTGGATGCATCATTGCTCTGATTCCAATCAGAGTGTTCTTGGAATAGTATTCCAGTGGATTCATTATGGTTCCATGGAAGGGAACATTCTTTCCGATGGATTTGAGCTGGTATAGAGCAAGTTTTTTATCCTTTGTTTTTGCTCCCCGATCAAATTAGTGAAGACAAAAAAGTACAATTGGTGAGAGAGAAAAACTTCACTAACAACTGAATTGTTGATGTGGATGGATGCAAATCATAAAACTTGGGTTGTGATTATGTTGATCAAATTTCAAGAATAAAAACGATAATATTAATGACCCAAAAGTACAAAGAATTATTATTGATGATTGAGAATTGATGATGATTGGCAAATGAGAGCAAAAGCAACAGCTTAACATTTGTGAGTATAATAATATAATAGTTATGAATGAATAGAGAAGCGAGAGAGAGGAAAAAAAAACAATCGAAAATACATACACACAGCCTGCAAGATGGTCATTTCAGCTTGTCAATAGATTGACTCAAGCATCGCTGGTCAAGCAGCCAGTTAAGGCAATTCTCACCGATCCACTCTCTCTCTCTCTCTCTTTCTTTCTTTCTCTTACCGATGCTGATGGTCATTGAGCCAATATAATGATAATTATGATGATTATGATGATCTTCTCAATTGAATTGGGGCCACTCTCTTATCGTTGTCTGGATCTTATATATCCACCAGAAAAACTTACAAAATTCTTTCTATGATGTTTTATCAGATATTTCTCTCTCTCTCTCTCTCTCTTTGATTATTTATGATTATATGATCTGTCCACATGCCATCCAATGTCCTGAGGGTTTCGTCAAGCTTCTGGCTCTTCTGGTTGATCTTGGTGTACACTTTAAAATAAGACTTGATCTTCTATGTTAAATTCCTTCGGAATTTGCTCTCTCTCCATCTCCCGGCTATCCATCTTTGGACACATTTGGGCGAATTAAATGAGCTTTTTTTGAATATTCCAATCAGTCCAATTAATTTTCTAACTTTATATTTGCATTTATCACCAGCATCTTCTTGAATTCGCCCACATGGTTCTTCTTTTTGCTTCATCTTCTTCTTTTTGATTCACTATTTTTAGGTTTGATGAGCTGCAGCCTTCCAATGGAACTAGAATCAAATTTGAACAACTAAAAGATGAAAAATACCTTAATTCGATAGGAAAGATAATTTTGATCATGAAAATAATTATAATAAATCTCTTCCATTTTGAAAATTCGATGAGTTGAACAACAAACATCAAACATATACTTTCTTTACACACATCGATCGAAGAGGCAAAGAAAAGGTCATCGATTGCGATCATGTTGCAGCTTCTTAAATGGCTTGCTAAAGTATCTTTCTCTCTCTCTCTCTCTCTCTTTCTCTCTCTCTTCCTCTCTCCAGCTTCTCACTTGTCAGCTCACTTTCGGCTACGATTAATCTTGATTAAATTAATCATTAATTTCAGCTCTCTCCCTTAATCAGCTAAACTAATCGTATTATTGTAAATGAACTTTTCAACCTTCCATTTCACTTTCGATTCCGAAGCTTCTCTTTCTCTCTCTTTCTTTCGTCAATTGAAACCTTTGGTATTGTGTAGTTGATTTCATTCATGATCTTTCTCTCTTTGATCAGCTCTTAATTCTTAGCTTCTCTCTCTCTCTCTCTCTCTCTCTCTCTCTCTCAGGTCCATTCATGAGCACTTTCCACTTTGCTAGGCTTCCGGTTGATTGGAACTTTAAGTGAATGAATTGAGGCGGGAAAAATAATTTACTCTCTCTCTTCTCTCTTCTCAATTGACAAGAGATGTGGATGTATGTATGTGTGTGTGTGTGTGTTAAGTGAAGCCCAATGTGTAACGAAAGCGATTGAACAGAAAAATTTTTCTCAGCTTAAAAATGAAAATCAAGACAAAAGAAAGAGAAAAATAAGTGAAAAATGGAAGATAATTCATCTCTCTCCAAGATTGATCTTGGATTTGGGAGAGAGAAAAAATTTTCACCATTTCAAATATACACTCACCTATTGTGCAATTTGAGAAAGAAAAAAAAGAGGAAAATGATCAAATCATCATGAAAACAGAAGCAAATTAATATTGGCGTGTTTATCATTATTGTTATTATTTCCTTTTTCTACTCTTTCTATCCTTCATTTTCGCTTCTCCGCAAACACATACACATACACCTTCATTCGCTTTGTGTAAGTGTAAGTGTGTATGTGTAAAGGAAAAAAGAAATTATCTCCAATCAACGTCACCACCAAAACTTAATCAAACGCCTTCCATACACATATAACGGCAAAAGTCAATTGGTTCTATTTTTTAGCTCATTCTCTCTCTCTCTCTCTCTCTCTCTCTCTCTCTCTCTCTCTCTCTCTCTCTCTCTCTCTCTC
>QZCP01000087.1:38050-52939 GCA_003956705.1 Brevipalpus yothersi
TCTCTCTCTCTCTCTCTCTCTCTCTCTCTCTCTCTCTCTCTCTCTCTCTCTCTCTCTCTCTCTCTCTCTTCATAAACAGAGAGAAAAAATTTTTTTCTTTTGCTGATAAAATATTCGATTGATGAACGTCAAAAATTTTTTGATCACCAATATTACACACATACACACTCACTTACACTTACTATAATATTAACTTTATTTCATGGTGTGATTCGATTTTTGCAGCTTAACAATTTTCTTTTCCCTTCTCCTTCTTCTTCTTCTCATTCATTTTTCCTCATCATTTTGGCTCTCTCTCTCTTTACATACCCGAAAACCCGAAGGACAAGCCCATGAAGATAAGGAAAAAAATCACTTCCAAGTGAGAGTGTAAATTAATGTTCAACGATCTTCCAAAATATCATTCAAGACACATTCAAAGTTTCTCTCTCTCTCTCTCGTTGACGAACCTTTTTTATTTCTCTCTCTCTCTCTCTCTCTCTTTCTGATTCTCTCTCTCTCTCTCTCTCTCTTAGAATTTCTCTCTCTTTTTCCACAGGCACTTTTACTGATAAATCTGATGGCCACCAGATTGTGATGGGTGCTAATGAAAGTGGATTCTCGTTTGGCAAGCTTCTAGGAGAGAGAGAAAATTCATTTGCAATCAGTGTGCTTCATGTGTCTTGCTCTTAGCTAATGAAGGCGAAGGGATGAAAAGAAACTTACCAAAAGTGGATGCAAGAGTCATCAAACGGATTATCGGTGAAAGATGGAAAGAAGAACATGGCCAATACACACCCTTTGGTAAGGATGCTGGTTGATCAAGAAGAAGAGAGAGAGAGAGAAAAAGAAAGAGCTTCTCTTCTTATTTCTCTAGTTAGGCGTTCAAATGAATCTGAAGGATGAGAGAGAGAGAAAAGCAATATGAAGATGAAGATGAAGAAGGAGAAGAGGAAGCTGGATAAAGATGATGAGAGCAAGTGAGATACCTTTTCGTGGTCATCAAGATGCCAGCCATTATGAGTGATGCTCGGTATGTGTGTGTATGTATGGATGTTGTGTTCGTGATCACACTAAAAATGATACAGAATGATGAGAGAGAGAGAGAGAGAAAAACTGGTTCACCAAAAAAAAGGAATACAACCAAATTCATTTCAATTGCAGCATTTTATCATCTTGGTCTAATCATTTTAAAATCTTTCTCTCAGCTTCACGATTCATGTAAACTATTCTTTTTGCTTCCTCTCTTTTTAACATCTCGTCTCATCTCTCTCTCTCTCTCTCTCTCTCTCTCTCTCTCTCTCTCTCTCTCTCTCTCTCTCTCTCTCTCTCTCTAAGGTGTTCAAATTCACGTAATGATCACAAATTCAGTGATACCCGATAGTATAGTGTCAGTAAGGTATCCTATCCTATCCTATGAATATTGATGCTCATTATCATACATTTGAAGCTCATATTTCTATCATTTTCTCTCTCTCTCTCACTTGGACATTGTTAATCATTAGACATCAAGTTGAGATGATGAAAAATATCATCTCTCTTACTCCACACACAAGCAAGGCCACTTATTGTCAAGTATTATTCTTTTTATTTTCTCTCTCATCACTACTTACTCAACTGACCACTCATTTTGTCACTTGTGAATGCTTTTCTCAGTATATTATATATATGTGTGTGTGTGTATGATAGATACACTTCAAATGACTAATAAACGGCTTTCTCATTGCTGAGAGAGAGAGAGAGAGAGATATATATAAATGCGTGGGCTAACGAAAAATGACTACCGAAATATACATAAATATAAATATATTGAAGAAAAATTATCATGATTGGGTGAGGAAGATGAGCGAAGAGAAGGAGATGAAGATGAAGATGATGAGCTTACGAATAAATAAGTCACACACAAAAATTGAGATGAAGAGGGAGACACAGAGGGGGAGTGATAAATAAATTAAAATAATTTCATATTCATTTTTCTTCATCAAAGCGTATATGTGTGTGTATGGTGTAGATATATATATGTGCACACTTATTTGGTGTTAAGAATGAAAAATAATTTGAACCCGAAAATATATATAAATATTGAGGACATGTGTGAGAGACGTCTAGCTTACCCCTTTAATTCACTGTCAGGTGAGAGAGAAAATATTCACCCCAAAAAATGATGTGTTCAATTGATGCAGATTGGAGAGGCAGAACTTTTTCAATATTAACATATATTCAAATTGAACGTGTCCAATTTCTATCACAACTTTTAAACTCATAAACCAAGTGAAATAATAACAGCTAAAAATTTGTCTCTCTCTCTCTTTCTCCTTCTTATGGCTACTGCAAGGTTATAACCTTATTGGATGAAGAGAGAGAAAATATTATTATTAGTCTCTCAGTGTTTTAAGTCAGTAAATTGCTGCAAATTGAAGTCTCAAAAATGATTGAAACAACTTATATCTTCATCCTCCCCTCCTCTCTACCTCTATTACCCTATGGTTTCTTTATTTTAGTTTTGAATATTCAAATTTATTTTTTCATCATTTTGGCGTCATGTATCAAATTGTTGACTTCTTGTTCGGCTTCCTCTCTCTTTCTCTCTCTTTCTCTCTCTTTGTTTCTATTTTTCTCAATTTAGCTACCTCAGATATAAGCGGAAAAGGAAGAGAAGAATTATTATTATTATTGCCATTAAATATACTCAAATGTAGTATAATGTGGGGAATGATTTGAAGAAATTCAAGAGAAAGAGGAAGAGAGAGAGAGAGAGAGAGAGAGAGAGAGAGAGAGAGAGAGAGAGAGAGAGAGAGAGAGAGAAAATACCTTTGTGAAGCCCATACGACATGGATGATGATGGAAAAGATTCCACCAAATAATGCCTAAATCTAGCATAATTTTGTTCATAAAAGAAGATTATTCGTCCAGTTTCTGGAGAGAGAATATAATATGCATATAATTCAAAATTCTTCAAAAGTTCAATTCTCTCTCTCTCTGTCTCGCTTATTGTTTGATTCAATGTTACCCAGAGATTATGTATTATGCTCAGTAATCAGCAATCAGAAGGATCAAATTTTCATTCTTCCACCAAATTTGAAATATTTTGAGCCGAAAAGTGTATATATAATTCCAATCAGATGATTCTATTTCCTATTCATTTTCCATCCAGACACATAAAATTAAAGAGAGAAAAAAATTACACAAGGCTATTCAATTTTTCCCCTCATTTTCTGATCTCATAGCCAAAATATTCTTCTTCTATGTTTTTGCATACCTTGTCATCATTAATGCACATACACAAACATTCAATTAACGTTATAAGAAAGCTTCTTCTCAAGCCAATATCGTCATCATTTCGATTTTGATTGGCTTGAAATTGATTGGTAATCATAAAAGAGAGAGAAAGGTATAAAAAAGAATAGAAAAAGAAAAACAATAGAACAGAAGATTATATGAGTGTGTAATGAAGATTGTCCATCAAGCTTGTTACCTCTTTGACCATGTTTTCAGATTCCAATTTTAAATGGCCTCAAGTATCCATCAGATCTTTTAATCACATGTCTCTAATTCCATACCATCATCATGTGTCTTTTTTCTCAATACCAATCAACATCATTTGATATATTATTTTTTTTCTTTCCATCTATCTCTCTATCTCTCCCAAGCTTGTTCACCATGAGCCCAGTCTCATGGTGATTTGATGCGATTCGAATTTAAATAATTAATCGGCAAGTGAAACCAATATGATTAGCCATTGTTTCCCTTCCATATCTGGTCACACGAAATAGCTTGAAAAATATGAAGAACGTTCATTTGTGAATATAGCCACGGCATACACACATACACACACTAATATTTTTAAATCTATTCATTTTTGCATCCATTTTTCCAAATATTATATGCACGCTCTATCTTTCTCTCTTCTGTACTTTTTTTTAATAGCAAAACCTTGCTAAGTTTTTCAAAGTGCTTATTATGGCCGTTCCATAAGTTATGAACCTGATCCAATGAACAATCATATCAAGAAGTAAAAAAAGGCTATTCTAAAGACCAATAATAATAATGAAGAGGGTCTCTCTCTCTCTCTCTTGCAGAATCGTTCTCAATATTATCGGATATCAATCTGTGAGGCTATTTAATTATTGAGTCCTTTAAATATCTATCCTGTTGGGTTCTCAGTCTCTTTTTCCCCTCTCTTTCATTCTCCACCAACCTAACTCTATTCCAAGTCTCATTGAATACTATTTATTCCCGATCGGCATCAGAATTAATGTTTATGGTATCAATAACAATCTGAATGTAAAATAGCTTGAATTATTCTTTTTTTCACAATATTCTATAAGATTATGATGATAATAGAAGAGCATCATCTTTTTTAAGTACAAATTCAGGCTCATCACGATTGGAAGGAAGAGAGAAAGAGAGAAAGAGAGAGAGAGAGAGCGGGCTCTATTTTATCTGAACAAAATTTCAGCGTCCAATATATATTGGTGTATGGCTTGCAATACTTGCGAATTATGATGATCCCCATCATTCATGATGGGTTATATTTTGTTATCAGATAGAAGACTGAAGGAGACTGGAAGAATTTAGAGATAGATAGAGAGGGAGAGAGAAAAAGAGAACCGGATAAGGTGAGAGAGAGAGAGAATAAAGAAAATGCTGAATTGTGTGTATGTCTTAAGATGCACCGTCATGATCTCTAGTTCTACTAATTTGCATAATATTTAGCTCCATCTTCAATCATCTTCACCCTTAAAAAATTCATCGGCGAAAAATTTTCATTATCGATCGGTCATCAAGACAGGGCAAGCAGGCGGATGGAAGGCGAAGGAAGAGAAGAAGAATACAAGAATCCCAAGGAATAAGAATAAGATGGAGAGATGAAAGGTGGTGGATGTAAGATGATGATAGAAAGTAAAATAAAGTAGAATAGAGATGAGAGAGAGAGAGAGGAAAAGCATGTTGGTGCGAAAGCTCATCAAAGTGATTAGAATTTTCTAAAAGGAAAAATTTCTCTCTCTTCCAAGTAACTTGACAGCAACTCAAAGGGAATCCTTCGGACAGGGCAATGGGAGAGGAGAATGGAAAGTTATTTTGCCAATGAATATCTTCTCCTCTCTCTCTCTCTTCATGGCTTGCATGTTAATTATGATAGCATAACTTAGCTTATTAAAAGGTAAAGGTAAAGCTTTTTAATATTCATCAAAATTAGCTCCACTATATATCCATGGGATGATGGGGGAGAGGAAAGAGAGAAGAAGATGATGAAGAAGAAGAAGATGAGAGCGAGGATGGCCAAGCATGCAAACCGGATTCTTAGGCAAATAACCTCTTTGACGAGCTAGCATCCATTCTCAACTGTGGTCAATGTGATTGCCGCAGCTAGTAGTACCACATGGCCAGTCAGCATTATTCCTCTCTCTCTCTATCTCTCTCTTGGAGAAAATCATTGGATTCCCGGTAAATCCGATGATGATTCCACGATACCTTCGTGCCGCTGTTTGTGGCGTCTTTCTTTCTTTCCACTGATGAACATTGCTGTCATTTTCGGGCCCAATCCAGTGTACCCACCATTCAGAGATGGGCCAAAATGGGCATCACAAAATGGTTTATGAATTTGAAGGAAAAAAAAGCGAATTATGCAAAACAGGAGCTTTGGAAGAGAGTATTTCTTTTCGCTCTCCTCATGAAATCTCGCTAATCAAGAGAGAAGCTCACCGAAAGAGAGAGAGAGAGAGAGAGAGAGAGAGAGAGAGAGAGAGAGAGAGAGAGAGAGAGAGAGAGAGACTCACTCATATGTTCCCCATGGTTAGGTGAGAAGAATGATTGAACAAAAAAAAAGTTCTTGTGCTACTTTGAATAAATGGTTTATCTCGGGTAATATTGAAGAGAGAGAGAGAGATAAGGAGAAAGATTTTGTCTTGCTATGTGGACAGTTGTCAATGGGATCGAAGGAAAAAATGATCCAGATTTAATCTGGACTATTCGAGGATTACTTTGGTTAGGTAAACTTTTTTCAAATCTGCTTTATGGTCTCTGGGAAGTCTTTTGGTAAAAGTAAAACTCTGTACATGAGTAGCGAGAGAGAGAGAGAGAGAGAGAGAGAGAGAGAGAGAGAGAGAGAGCTAGAAATTGATGTGAATACACAGATTATAGTCAAGTTTTGGTGGGAATCTCAAACAAATTTTGACTAATTCCAAATGTTAGATTTTTAATTCTATTTCTACCAATATTTTCCATTTTCAATTCAGTTAACTCATATCTCCAGCTTATTTCATCAGCGTCTTCAGATTATGAGAGCAGCCTTCAGAATACTATTCAATCATCAAGAGAGAATCCATTATCGGAGCATCAAATTGATCCAAATTTTAGCCATCTACCATCAGAGAAGTCATACTAATTCATAACAAAACAAGCCAACTTTTTCCAAATGTTTACTCAGTCACTGGATGACCTCGGAAAATTGTTACCATTTAATATTGGACCTTTTCAATGAGAATTGATCAATTGTCTCAGTTATGTTCAATGTTCCCCCCGAAAAAAAGTGGAAAAGAAAGAAACGTGTTGATATCGAAATTCTTGCTCTATTGTGGATACAAACAGTAGGACAGCGGGGTGTTCATAGAATGAAAGGAATTCCATTTCTCTCTGTACATTTTGTATATGTACACATACACACAAATACACACACACACACACAAACAGAATGCGAACTGAAAGCTGATGAAATAGGAATAGAGGAGAAAGAAGAGAGAGAAGAAGAGAGGGAAAGAGAAAGAGATAGAGAAGACAAGGGATTCAATGGAACACACAATTAATTGAATAATAAAATAAGCATTCATTTCCCGCCAATATCGCTGGTGTATAAGAAAAGCCTCGATACATCTAATATTATTATAAATATATATTTTGAGAAAGAGCATGTCTTGGATTCACCCTGTGTTCTTCATCTTCTTCATCATCTCCTTCTGATGTAAAGAATATATGTATGAATCTTCTCTCTCTCTCTCTCTCTCTCTCTCTCTCTCTCTCTCTCTCTCTCTCTGTATGGTGCTTCGTGGCCAAGAAAGAGGGAGAGAGAGAGAGAGAGAATAAAAGTTTCAATTATTATTGCATCTTCGCTTGATTGTGTACGAGAGGAGGAGGAAGAGGGAGAAAGAGAGAGAGAAAGAGAAAGAAGATGAAGGAAAATCTTTTTGATGATACCAAGTTTAAGGGGGTGGCGGCTAGTCGGAAAGGCTCAGGCTCAGGTGGCTACTTAGTTGCGGTAAGCATTCAATTGATGGTCATGGATGGGGGAGAGACAGTGATCATGATGGAGAGAGAGAGAAAATTTTAAGCAAAGGATGAAGGAACAGGGAAGAGAGGAGAACCTTGGTTAGTGAGATGAGAAGATTTCACTGTGAAAAAACAAGGGAGATATAATACAGAGAAAGAATAGAGAGAAAAAAATTGGGAAAGAAAGAGAGAGAGAGAGAGGAAAAGATAGACCTTAAATTGTACGTTACATGATAGTATTTATAATTGAAATTCTTGAAAAAATATCAAATTGAATAGAATTGGTGATGTTAAAAGGGATAATTTTAAAATATATGAGGGTGAGGGGTATAGGGGGGAGGGATCGAAAATTAGAAGGAGAGAAATTTCTTCTCTCTCTCTCTCTCATCTCCTCAGAAAGATAAAAGTTTTCTCATCCATCGATTTTTCTACATTTTTTTGCTCCCTCTCTCTCTCTCTCTCTCTCTCTATCTTTAAGATTTTTGAAGAGAAGGCAATTTTTGTTTCATTCTTGATGCTGAATGAATGCTCTAACATTATCTATCGTCTCTAATTGGTATGAAAGTAGACTCAATAATCATAGTTGGCGAAATCAAGATTCGGCCACCAAGGCCAATCATGAATGAAAACTGGTGAGAATAAGACTCACGATTTGGACTTCGAAATACCAGGCAATCAGCAATGTCTGATTGGAGAACAATGGCTTCATCATCCTCTTCATGATACCAGAGGCTGAGCAAGAGAGAGAGAGAGAAGGTATTTCAATTTTTATCCCTTAGTATTAGCGAATATAACGAATTTTCACCAACCAAACCGATTCTGCACGATTTTAAATTTTTTTCTCTTTCTTCTCTCTCTCTCCATCCTCTTCTTTCTCATCATTCAAAGTGTTCAGAATCTCCTTTAAATTTTTTTACCAAATCACTCACACAAATCTGATGAAAGTTCTGATACTCTGTGATACTCACAACCGCAAAGAGACATACTGTTCAGTCTGTCTGAGAATAACTCATATACTCACACATCAAGCAAAGTAGAGACAAATCAGATTGCTATTCTTTTGATAAGCTCTTCTGAAGAGGGAGCAGAACGAGGTTTACGAATGATGAAAACAATATGTATCATGTGTGAATGTGAGTGTGAGCAAAAGTTTCTAGCATCATGAAGAAAGAGAGAAAGAGAGAGAGAAGTGGTTTTCTTTTTCTTCTTCTTTCTTTCTCTCTTTCTCTTCCTCTTTCTTGGAACAAACTTGCCGACAGAAGAAAAAGTGATACAAAATAAGTTTGTTGATATGTTTTTGTATCACTTATGCTCATCCAGTCGGTATGGTTCAATGTGTGGGCAGCTTCTTCACTAGTATGCATCAAAATGATCGGTTCTGATGGAAAACAATTATTATTGATTGTGCAATGTTTCCAAGCGTGTACATGGTAAGTGCGCTAAGGAACCATGCAAATCATTCTTCTTCTTCTTCTTCTCTTTCTCTTTCTTATCTTCATCTTGTATGATCATTGCTCAACAGTTGCGATGTTGTAGTTCCAATTAATGCATGATATTAATATGATCTCCTAGAAATGATGGAGAGGCTGAGGAAGAGGGAGAGGGAGAGAGAGAGTGGAAGAAAGGCCAAGAGACAAACCTTGTATACAGCAAGATGAGAATGAATCAAGTGAATGGAGGAGAGAGAGAGGAAGAAAGAAGAGAAGATGCTTTTTGAGAAGAAGAAGAAGAAGAGGAAGAGTTTGTAATGAACAGAGATTGATGATTCTGGATTGTAATACTCGAGAAATGATGATTTGCAATTTAGTCCCCAAATTGATCATCACCAGCACTATGGCTTGTATTCTTTCTTTCGTTCGCAAGTCTCATATTCCTCTTTCTCTTTCTCCATCCTCATCTTCTTCTTCTCTTCCATCTACCAACTCCTCCTCCTCCTCCTCTGGCATCTCTTTTTCTCTCGCTTTGTCCACATTAACCTTCTTCTTTCTTGGTATCTTCATCCACTGGATATGCACTCATTAAGCGTAAATTATGAAAGCATCTATTCCATTTAATAGGATAACTTTTTCTCTTTCTCTCTTCCCATATACAAGATGCAATTGTGAGCAATGCATATTCACATGCAATAACAATGGACCACAATTTTGTACATCCATGTATACCCGAGAATCTTTGCCTCTGTTTCCGAATCTTCAATCACTATTTTGCCATCCTCATCCCTTGTTTCCTCTTCTTCTTTCTTTTCTCTCTCTTTCTCCAGCATCTCTCATTCACTCACTCATTTTGCTTACCAAGATCAATCGCATGTATATTTGCTCTCTCTCTCTCTTTTTCCCTTCGCTTTTTTTCCACTTTTCCCCATCTTTTTTTGTCTTCTCCCACTCACATCTCTCTTTCTCTCCCCTCTCTTCCCTCATCTCTCCACAGTCATTGTTAACCAGATAACCATGGTAACTTGGGAATGAGCTCAAGTTTAGTAATTATCAGCATCCAGAGCAATGAACATACAGAGAGAAAGGCAAAGAGAGGGAGATTGAGAATACATGCACATGAGCAATAGATGAGATGCGGAGGAGAACAATCAATGCATTTGGTTGCTCACATCATTCCCATCTCTCCACAGCCTCCCTCGACTCCATCTCTGATTGCATCCTCTCTCCTTGTGTGTGTCTCTCTCTTCCCCTTCATCATCATCGCTTATTTTTTTTCCTGCTGTTACCAGTTTTTTTTCCTCTCCCCCTACCCATTTGCACTTATAATCTGGAATAACGGTACACTTACATCCATAGATCCGATGGATGTTCTCCAAGCGATAGTCGAATTATGATATGCAAACCTAACAGGGGATGGCAGAGCGTGTCTGTGTGTATGTGTATGTGTGGGAGAGAGAGGAAAGAGAAATGAGGGAAAATGGGAAGTTTTTTGGGTGGTAAAGTGGGTGGCTGTTGGTGAGAGGTGAAAAAAAACCAGAGAAAAAAAAGAAAAAAAAAATGATAAGATCAACAAGCTTACAGATTCTTTTCTCTTTTACTTTTATGAGCTCACTTTTGTGCAACATTTTCCAATATGGATTCAACTTCTCAGCTCAGAATCAGGCGCTTTTATCCACCGAATGGCAACAGGTCCGCATCAATTGAGCATCTCTCTGTCTGTTTCTCTCTCTCTCTCTGTACATTACTCGAGCTAGAGGATGCTCAAGTACTCGAAATCTTTCTCTGGGGGGTCAGTCTAACTTCAACTGGGACCACATCGCATGATCAATATATAAGCGTATAACTTCATTAGCGGATCGGGTTGGGAGAAGATGAGGGAGGGAGAAAGAAGAGGAAGATCAGAATGCAAATGATGATACTGATGATAGGGGTGAGTTGAGTGGATATGATTCAAGAAGACAGAGAGAGAGAGAGAGAGAGAGAGAGAGAGAGCAATAAAAGGATGGAACAAGAGGAGAAGAGAGGAAAGATAGTGAAGCTTGAAGAGAACTCAGAGAAAATAAGCAGTAAAACTATGGAGAAGAGTCTCAATTAAATTGGAGAAAACGTGATTCTAGAGTTGAACAATATGCAAGAGCATCTCAGAGGGAGAAGAGAGCATTCAAGGAATAAGTCTCTCTGTAAGTTTTTTAAATCAAACGAGTAAAGATCATTTCACTCAATAATGTTCACTAAGAGAAATTGAAGAGATTGAAAAAGTGGCATCCAAAAAAGAGATGAAGCAGGAGAAGGAAAAGAAGAAAGAGAGATGAAAAGTAATGAGGATGAGGAAGAAGATGTCACATTTCTGTAAGAGACTGAAAAGAGAATGCAGAGGAAAGAAAATGTTGCTGACAAGATTCACTTGTCGTTGATCAGTTTTGTCTCTAATTTCTCTTTTCTCTTCCATTCTACAGACTCACTTTCCTATTTATTTGACTTTCCCGCCAGACCTTTGATTATTCATTCTGATCAATTGGAGTTGTGATGTTGCCCTTTCACTTAGCTTTTCTCTCTCTCTCTCTCTCTCTCTCTCTCTCTCTCTCTCTCTCTCTCTCTTTGGTCCATCCGGAAGCTGGACCACTTTCCTCCCAGCGGATGTCTCCTACTGGATGTTCTTCTTGATCACTTCATTCCAGCTTATCTTGATTTCGAATCATCTTGGAGCTTCTCAACCATCCAGCATGTTCCAGAAGATATCGAGACAAGCGAAAAGATATTCAATCTCATCTCTTCTCTCTCTCTCTCTCTCTCTCTCTCTCTCTCTCTCTCTCTTTCGCATAACTACTCTCAGATTGAAGTGTCAAAGTCATTGGATATCGGATCCACTTGCTCTGTGAAATGATGTGCATCAACATCTTTTTGGGTCTGAAGATGCTTCAAAATTGGAGGTTTTTTATTTCCTCAAGCATATTGAAGATTGAGTGAGTAAAGTAGAAGATGCAAGAAAGACGAGAGAAGTTTTGGCCAAATTAAAAGATGCTGCATGACATGTTGCAATTGAAGACACACACTCACTTTCTTTCTCTCTCTCTCTCTCTCAATCTTTGCATACGAATAGAGAGAAGGAAATACGTTAAGACAAGCGAAAAGTGGGAGTTGAAAATGAAATCTTGGTAAATGATGAGGTAGCATCAATACCTCGGTGATGTTCAGTGAGTGTAAGAAAAAAACGAACAAGAAGAAGAGCATAATGATGGGGAGTATCAGTAGATGGAGAGGGGAAGGAAAGGCAAAATGAAGGGATGCTGAAGATGAGGATGAAGATGAGGGAGCATAAAAAGGTGGTGATGAGTCGACTCCAATTGAATAATTACAAGAAGCGGCATTTATTAGGGCAAAAGTAGGCTGATCATGAAAGAATCTTCTGGCTCTTCTTCCTTCTTCTCCTCTCTCTTCCTCCTCCTTTTCCTCCTCCACAGCATCCGATCTTTGCTGGAGCAAAATGGCGAAATGCAAATAGGTTCTTCTCAAGTCTTTTTAACTATGCTCTCACTTCTTAGCACCTCTTTATCTCACTGACTCAGCCTCCTATTCTCACTCGCCAGCATCCAGGATGAAGCATTCTTTTCTTTTCATCTTCTTCTTTTTTACTTCCCCTTCTCTCTCTCTCTCTCTCTCTCTTTCTTGCTCACTTCACATCCCAGAGATCACTTCGAACCTTCATCAATTTTGCTCTCTTTTCACTTCTTTCCTCGAAACATCTTCTCATTATCAGCAGCAGCCTTTTAACTGCTCGATCTGATCGTTCATCCTCATTCTTTTTACCTTTCTCTTCAATTCTTCAGCATCTTTCTCTCAACGCGCACACTTTTCGTCTTCTTTTCTCATCAAACACACTATTCAACATCTTAGCTTGTCTTTTCTTCACTCTCTCATCTCCTTGCACTATCAATACACTCACTACACTGTATTTCTTCTTCTTCTCTCTTTCTCATTATCTGTTAACTATTCTCACAATTTTTTATTCGATCTCCCCATCGATTTCTCAACTTCTCATCCCTTTCAAACTGTAGACCATCTTTATCCATCTTCTCCTCTCTCCTCACTCTTCATCCTAGTCTCATGCTTTGTTTCTTTCTTTCTCTCTCTTTTTTTTCTCTCTCTCCTCATCCTTTCCGTTTCCGCATCTTTCCATTCAAGTTTCGCTAGTCTCTCTAGTTTCGATTGGCATCCATCTTCACTTGCATTTAGTTGCAAGGGGCGAAAGAGAGAGAGAGAGAGAGAGAGAGAGAGAGAGAGAGAGAGAGAGAAAGGAAAAACCGATTTGATGAGGCAGCCATTAAGTTGAATGAGAAAGTAGAGCATCAGGCAGCTCCAGAGAAGGGAAAACAGTGCAAAACATCTCATTTCACTCCCTGCTTTTTCGTGTTCTTTTGTTCAAATTTTAATCGATTGATGCAGCGGAGAGAGAGAAAAGGGAATACAAAAAAAAGCGATTCATCGAGAATATAAAAAAACGCCAATAGAAACCCGAGACGTGCGCAATAAAAATTTGACTTCTTCTACTAGCATCACTACTACTATTGCTACTACTTTTTTTTTATTTGCACGAGGCCACAAGCATGCAAATGAGAAATAATATTTGCAAATCTAGTCTGATCAATTTGTAATTTTATCGTCACTCGATGCCCGGTAACATTGACGAAGAATATGTTTGAAAGATGCTCAAAATATATACATATGTGTTTGTGTTTGTGTTCGTCTGGATGTGCGTGTGGATGTGGGATGTGGGAAGAGAGAGAGAGAGAGAGAAAAAGAAATAAAAAGATGCGGATGATGAGACAAAATGAGACCAAATTCTGTCAACCGGTGAATTGAGGAGAGAATTTTGATTTTATTTTAATATTTTCACTTCCAAATCAACCAGATCATTATGAAATCTGATCACATACGCACACAATCTTTCCAGCATATCCTTGTGATTGTGTGTCTTCTACTTAATTGATTGCTAGATGCTGATGGTGTGTGTTGTGTTTATATTTATGTGTATTTTATACGTTCAGGATAGAAAAAATTTGAAATATTTCTCGATTTGATGGGATCTGTAATGAATTAGGATTAGTTAACATTGGAAAATTCATAAATTTTAATGATAATGATTTTTTTTCCACTACTACTCCTGCTGGTGATCTTAATATTTTTTTAATCAATTTTGATTTTTTGGGCAAATTTTTGCTCAATTTTTTTGATTTATAAATTTGGGGAAAAAGAACACCCTTTTTGAATTTTTATTAATCATCCACATTTTTACCCTTTTTCTGTACCCTAATTAGTTATCTTTGACCTAATTTGAATGTTTGATTGGAAACACTCCGTATGCTAGCTTTCAAGATAGGAAGAGAAAAAATAAACTTATAATTTTTACTCCAAGGATTCCGTACTGATGGCGGGAAAATAGAAAAAAAGAAGTAAAAATTTTCAAGATGCCAGTAGAAGAAAGAAAAAATTGTGATAAAAAAATTCCTTTAAAATCGATTTGGAAGGCACAATAAATCATACATTTTTAAGTGATTGCAAATCAGAGATCAAAGGTTATTGATGGTTCAAAGTGTATACACATATATTTGGGCAAGTATATGTATCGTTCAAGTGTATTGCTGGAATGTGTTCTCGAGATGTCGAAAGATTGAAATAAATTGATTAAATAAATTAAATAAAGGATTGGCTGGCAAGGGTTAACGCCTTTCGAATGGGCGATTCAAGGCGACATTAAAAGAGAGAGAGAGAGAGAGAGAGAGAGAGAGAGAGAGAGAGAGAGAGAGAGAGAGAGAAACAAAAGAGAAAATAAACTCATTTGGCTGTTCAGTATAATTTAACACTTTTCTTCTATCTCTCTCTTATCCAACATTAGCTTTCAATCCACCAAAATTGCCTGCTCGACGCATAACCCATTACGCTTTCCAATCAAAATTAGGGACCTTATTTTTTGTTAATTAATTAATGCAAACACCCACCTTCTATGCTTCCTCCTCCTCCGCCTCCTCTCTATCTCTCTCTTTTCAGTCTTCCTCTCTTACCATACCCATACAGTATGTGATCTTTTTATCGAAAGCCATTCATATTCCACCAAATGAACTAACTGTCAGCTAGAGAAAGATTCACCATCAAGAACCACCCACCCGGATAACCCTATCCTCTCTCTCTCTCTCTCTCTCTCTCTCTCTCTCTC
>QZCP01000087.1:70796-87802 GCA_003956705.1 Brevipalpus yothersi
AGAGAGAGAGAGAGAGAGAGAGAGAGAGAGAGAGAGAGAGAGAGAGAGAGAGAGAGAATAAGGAAAGGAATAGGATAAAATCAGGGAAAAGAAAATAAGAGGAAAATAATATCAATCGCATTGATAGCTGATTATACCTTCACTTGTCACTTATAATGAGAGAGGTAATGAACATTGTGAAGGAACGTTCTATAGAAACGCTAAGGTGAGCTGGCAGAATTGATGAGCAAAACGATGGAGGAGCAAAGAGAGAGAAAGAGAAAGAGAGGAAAAGAAGTCGCAAAACTCACCACAAGTGAGATGAGAAAGCGGTGTTAGTGAGAGAAAGAGAGAGAGAGAGAAGCAATCATAAATGATGATGACGAAGATGATTGGTGGGAGAGAGAGAGAATAAGAAGAGATGAAGATGATGAGAGAAGAGAAAGAGAACAAAATCAACCTCAAATTACGAGCCAATGAATGAGTTCATTGAAGAAGCGAAATGATGCGCCGTTTTCCGGTCATTTTCAGGTAAGAATTCATGAAATTATTGGTCTTACACTTCATCTACTCTCTCTCTCTCTCTCTCTCTCTCTCATCTGCTTTATCTTTAAAGCAACAACAAGTTTGATTGTGTAGTGAATTAATCTGTTGTTTTGTATCAGGAGAAATCAAAGAGAGAGAGAGAGAAGAAAAGAATATCGCTTCCTTTTAGCCTCGAGCAAAGGTCATTCGCATTCTTTACGATGGATCCAAAACGAAAAATCAGATTCTTCTTCATCATCTTCTCCTTTTTTATCCTCCAATAAAGTATATACATACATGTGTGTATCTGAAGATTGACCCCCCAGCATCTTGTAAACATGGGCCAATAACGGTTACTTTTCCTCTCAAAACCATCAATTCAAATTCTCAATCATCATATTGATTCTTTTTCCCTTTGCCAATATGATGATGAAGATGATGATGCCAAGTTTTGCGTATCAATTTATATTCATCTTCCTAGTGAATCATGATCCGGTTTGTAATCATCACTATTTCAGTTCCAATTCAATTCGTTTAGATTGCAATTTTGTAAGCCTTTTCTCTGTCTACCCTTCTTTGCTCAATTTATTCCCTCAAAACATAGATAATTTCACATCATTTTCTTTATTCCCTAATCATCGGAAGTAATATGTAAACACCAAGTACACACCGGTCATATGGTGAGTATGGGGAGGAAGAGGCAAGAAAATAAGATGCTGATGATGGAAAAGAATATGAATTTATATCAAACATGAGGCTTGAGAGAGATGATGATATTGAAGAAGAATATCCATCATCATGTTACCATTAACTTTTGTTGATCATAAACTGTTTGTCGGTTTGGTGTGATTGTGGGGGATGTGATGCTGAAAAATAATAGTGGCCAAAGAAGGAAAAAACTTGTATTCCAATCAATAATCTGTACTTTTATAACTATGTTTTTCATCTGAGAGAGAGAGAGAGAGAGAGAGAGAGAGAGAGAGAGAGAGAGAGAGAGGAAAAATCTCATAGACTCTTGATTCCCAATTATTTTTCAGGGAATAAGAGAGAGAGAAAAGATGTTCCAAAAGGAGGAGATTATTACTCAAACATTTATGTCTAGATTTTTCGCAGGAAATCTTTTCTTTTTTCAGAAGATGCTCATAAAAAATTGAATCTTTTCAGCACTAATTCTGGATATTTTTCATGGAATCATGTGAACTTGTAGGTGTATACGTGTGTATTTGTAACATGAAAAATCGCAGTATTTTTAACTATCCCTGTTGCCAATAAAAAACACTTGAAACAATTGAAAATTACTGAATTACTGAATTTTCAAGCTTTTGAACGTAATTTTGCTTACTTGATGGCTTTTGTTAGATAAAATTTCCTCGCTATTGGAATGAAAATATTGTGGGAATACTCACTTTTTACGATATTTTTTTCATCACTTTTGGGTAAACGTTTTTTTAGTGGGCAAGTTTTCCGTATGACTGAAACTAAATTGAGAACAAAAATTGACCATCAAGAGCGAATATTGTTACCAATTTGCTAATTAAGATCAATATTATATGCTCTCATTTTTCTCATCTCTTGCACCTTTCTCCCGCTCCATCACTTGAAGATGCTACATCTACATCTTTCCCGTATATTCCCTCGAAAGATTCAGAATCCCCCTGAAAAGAAGCAGATGAAGATGGAAATACAGACAGTGGCGGAGAGAAAATATATAGATATATATATCTAATTGTGGTCATTGAATAAGAAATTATACTTTGATTAATCCCCTCTCTTACAGGAGAAGATATCTTTCTTTCTCTTTCTCTCTCTTACTTGAGCAGTTATTAGTTTACTGGTTACTGTTTAGATGAAGGCGGCCAAATGAGAATCACCAGAGGAGAGACTTCAGTATAGCTGTATAATGACCATCTCTCTCTCTCTCTCTCTCTCTCTCTCTCTCTCTCTCTCTCTCTCTCTCTCTCTTTCTTTCTTTCTTTCTTTCTTTCTCTCTTATCATTTCCATCCTTATCCTCATCACTTCTTTTCTTCTTCTTTCTCCTCTTTTTCGTATGCTATCACTGTTTGCTCTACATTGGACCCATCTTTTCTAATTCTTATTCTTTTCTTATTTCTTACTCTTTTGCCATTCTCTCTCTCTCTCTCTTGATCAAGAACCTGATAAAGATGAAGAGCAAGACAATCGACGCATTGAAGAGGGCTAAAAGGCAATCGCCATCATCCATTTGCTTATCTCGATATCATCAGCATCCCAGTGACTAGAGCAAAATCAATCTCCACATCCACTGATGCTCACTGGTCAAGATAATCAAGTTTGCGGTTTTCATGCGCTCTCACTGGTCATCATCCATGATGAAAGTGGAAAAGAGTGTGTGAAAGAAAGACAAAGATGAGGATACCAAGAGACTCTTTCTCTCTCTCTCTCCCATTCTCTCTCTCTTTGCCCATCACCCCCTAGCCACCCCTCCAGTGTCCACTAACTGTCATCTCCTCATTCATCAGCCAGAGCCTCCACTGGTCAGTAGTTGCATTGACCAATGTCTCATCTCTCTCACTCACTCCTCTCTCTCTCTCTCTTTCGCTTTTCTTGCTGGGCATCAAGAAGAGGAGGAGGAAAAACTTGATGGTGAATTACTTAAGATAATGTGGTCACAAATAAATTGCAATTCAGAGAACATTTTTCTTCTTCCCACTTCGACTTACTGTTGCCCTCATCTGAGACCTACCACCCCCTATCCCTCCTCCTCCCCTGCTTGTCTTTTTCTCTCTCTCTCTCCACTTTTATTCCACATCACTAGCATCCTCTCCCACTACCACTTCTGTATGTATTATGTTTGAGCCGAAATTTTGCATCCCAGCCTCTCCCCCTCTCTCTCTCTCTCTCACCAATTTTTGCCCATGAAATGAGGCTTTTTCGGGTACTTTCATTTATACATATACATATCGTGAGTCCACCAAAGTAACCCGGAACCAAGAATGTGAACCAAAACAAGGCACACAAAAGCGATTCCTCTCTCTCTCCCTGTCATATATGTGTGTGTGTATTCTGGGTATTCTATGTGTGTATATGTGTATTCTGTGTCTATGGAGGAGAGAGAGATATTGTTTGTGTCTTCGTCTAGTTGGTCACACCAGTTGAGCGTATTACTTGTTCTGAGGTTTCATTGTATGAATGTGTATGTGTAGAAAAGAGAGAGAGAGAGAGACTCCACCAGTGAACAATGATGAAAAAAATTTTCGCCTCTTCATCACAATCATCCGAGGAATGCTCAGATTATTATCATGTGCTATGTGTATGACCAGAAGAAGAAAAAGAAGAACAGAAAGATGGAAAGTTCTTCATCCTCTCAACGGCTGGAAAGGGAAGAGAATAGCAAAAAAATAGCATATTGGTCCACATTCATTTTGGCCTCCTCTTATTCACATGGAGAATGAGAGAGAGAGAGGAGAGAGAGAGAGAGAGAGAGAAAAGCAAAAGATTACAATGAACCAAGTTAATCGATATTTTCTTCCTCTTTTTATTCCTTCACTTCGTCATCAGCACCATCAGATTAACACAATTTTCTTTCCTCTCTCTACACATACATACACACACACACACACACACACACAAGCCATGATCATCCTCATCTTCTTCCTCCTCTTCTCTCCTCCTGTGTGTATGCTCATTTTTTCTTTTCCCAAATAAATGGTGATCAAAAAAGTAGGAATATAGTTTTAATGTATTCCTTCTTATTCTTCTTCTCCTTCTACATCCATGGGCTTCTGAGAATATTGGCAAAAAAGTGAAGCTGTTGTTTATTGAATGCATTTTGATTATCGCTTTTTTTGCCAGTCTCAGATTGTTTTCAATCACCATCAGGCATACAATATCATTTGATCCACTTTGAACGAATATTCATTCTTGATGCATGATGATGGAGGAAGAGAGAGAGATGAGGAGTAAAAAGGTTGATAAATGGTAATAAGAGAAAAACTATATCCAAAAAATGCTAAGCAAAAAAGCAGCATCTTTTTTATCAACAACAATTACTTTCAATGCTGGCGGTCATGGGGTCTCTCAAAAATTTCATTCTCTTTCTCTCTCTCTCTCACTGGCTAAATGCTTGTCTGATGATCATAATCATTTAATGGAACTTCAATGACCACCAATAGACACCTCTACTTACCTCCCCACTTGGCCACCCATTTGTCTCTCCATTTTTTGAGGTCCATTCTTGTATGTGAATGTATGAGAGATTCATTTCGTATTGGTCAGTCAAACTGTTGCTCTGCAAGGTTCTCATCACCATCAGTATCATTATCATTCCCCTGATGATGACCAAGATTGTATATTCAGTGGTCAGTCAGTGAAAATTAAGCAGACCAAGCAGCAAGGCTAAGACTGACCCTCGAGGGGGAGGTTCGATGGCTGGCTGGCTAGCTAGCTGGATGGATGGTTAATGGGGAGGCAAGTGACCTTCTACGAAAGCGGGCATCCAGTTAATTATGAAATGAAATGAGATATAATTTTCTGTTTCTTTCATATCTGTTCTTGGATTTTTTGCTCTCTCTCTCCATCATCTCTATTCTCTCCTCTTCTTCTCTATTCTCTTTTTTTTCTCACTTCATCTTCTTGTGATTTTGCAAGAGAAAGATCGAGAGACTCTAAACAATGGCTGATTGCCTCTTCGCTCCGATAATTTTGAGAAGAAGATAAAAATGCTCATGATTTCATTGAGTAGAATCAAAGTGGCGAGAATTTTTTAGTAAATTACCGATGGATTCAGGCTTCACATGAATGAATTTCCAAAAGGCCAAAAGCTTATACAGGTATCGGTATAATTTTCGGCTTGCGCCTCCTTAATCACACTACTACCGCTCATCTTTCCCGCCATCAAAAACACACTTATTCTATTCCTCCTCTTGCCTCACTCATTTATCCATTTCTCGCATTCACTATTCTTCTTTGGACGATTCTACTTTTTTTGTCTTCCTCACTTTTCTCTCTCTCTCTCTCTCTCTCTCTCTCTCTCTCTCTCTCTCTCTCTCTCTCTCTCTCTCTCTCTCTCTCTCTTTCTCTTGTGGTTGCTGACTTGACCAGCCCAAGTGAGCACCGTTCTTATGATCTATCCAGTGGATCATACTCGGACTCTCTCTCTCTTTTCTCTCTCCTCATCTGAGATCCCTCTCTCTCTCCATCATCAATGGCCCTCAAATGATGGTAGCCAATTTTTGGCTAACAAAAAACAAGCTTACAATTGGCTCACAATTAGATCTCTTTTAGTGTGACCAGAAGAGAGAGAGAGAGAGAGAGAGAGAGAGAAGCCAGCATCTCTTGCTCTCTTATATGGCCATTCTGATTATTTTTTCCATCCATTCTCAGATTGCATCAAGTGTTTTGCCATGCCAATGAATGAATGCTTCAATGAAGCTCACATAAGTCGGGTAAAAGAAAAGCGAAAAGTAAGAAGCCCACTAATTCATCTTCCTCAATCCAGCAGCCCAAAAGCAGCCAGATTAATGCACTGCGACCTGAGCATGTGTGTACATATACATGTTTATTTGACCACACTTCATGTTCCGGCCTTTTCGATGACCATTCCATCAAACCAGTAGTAGTAGTAGTGGTGGTGGTGGTGGTGGTACAATTGGCAGTAGTAATGGTGGAAACTTTCGACTTTTACCGATTGCCAACCACATATACAGTGCATGTATACATCTCCATCAAATGCTCATTCACATGGACCGGGATCATAATCAACTGACTTTCGTTCTCTTCACTTCGTGATTTAAGGATCCATAGTGTCAAAGTGAGAGTTAGAGAGAGTAGAGAGCCTCTGGCATATGTAGTCATCGTTGAGATGTTACCAAAATGAAATGAAATGAAACGATGACGATTTTCATCATCTTTTTTTACATAGCTCACACGATAATCATTGTCTTGAGATGGCAATGAAATCACCAGAAAAGGCCAGTAGAAAGATCATTCGGATGAGAGAGCGGGAGTGAATTACAATTTGAATTGAAAAATTGTTGGATGGTTGATAGTGAGTCATGGGAAGAGAGAGAGAGAGAGAGAAAGAGAAAACAGAATTTTGAATTGACTCGATTCTCCGTGCAAAAGTTTATCAGTCTTGTGAGACTCCCTGCTATACTGAGATTGATATTGGAAACGTTTGGTAAGATACTGAGTCTCTCATCCCAACTGATTAAGTTGGGCTTATGGGCACACAATACGGAGAGAGAACCAAGAAAATGCAAAAGAGAAATGAAAAGAAGAGAAGAGAGAAGAAGAAAGAGAGAGAGAGAGAGAGAGAGAGAGAGAGAGAGAGAGAGAACAGAAGGAGGGAGAGAAAGAGACGGAGGATAAAAACTTGGAATAAAAGAATGATAAAAGAAAAAAGCTTCATACTGATTCTTACGTTAGTTGATTCCAATCCACTGGGCAGACAATACAAAAATATTCAAAATGCCTCTTGTCATTCGCATTACAATCAATTTGAGCGCGAAATCCAATTAACCTCTCTCTCTCTCTCTCTCTCTCTCTCTCTCTCTCTCTCTCTCTCCTTCAAATTAATCACAATCCATCTCTTGAGAGTCCTTTTTTCTTCTCCTGTCCAGTATTTTTTTTTCTTCTTATTGAAATTATCTTTCCACTCGCCACTCACCATGAGGGTACTTGATGAATTTTTCTTTTTCGGACTCTCTTCAATTGGATTGCCATGAATCGATGTCATTTGAATTATTCGATTTGAATTCACAGTTCCGTAAAAAACAATAGCACCCAATAATTGTGCATCTTATTGCGATCAGCTGGAATAAATGAAGTATGCGTGTATATATATTTATATACATGAGAATCATTTATCATCGACTTGATGATTATTAATCACACACAACACTCACAATTCTTTATTTTTTTTTCTTGATCACTTCGACCAGCATGATCACTTTGAATCACTTGCACAGTAGACATGACAAAGTGATTATTATTATACATTTATATAACTGAATGAGTGTTCACCATCATGAAGGAATACACCCTTGAAGAGATTTTTTTTTCTTTTTACTTCACTCTTTAATCGGAGGTCAGAATGATGATGATTGAATTGGGATTAAGAAAATTTTCTCCCAGCACCCACCGTTGAGATGAGTTTTTTCAGGGTGATTGGAATGAAATGGAATATATAGATATAAATATATTAGATGGAAAAATGTATGAAAAAAGTTGAGGCGAATAAAATGATTTCGATAATTATATGAATGCGATTTGGTGTCAAAAGATAAGCTGAAATCAGTTAAATAATGTGAAAATGAATTCATTTATTAATGGTGCTAAAAAAGGGTTGAACTTGAGCCACTTTGATTACGGAATGGTAATTAAGGTATACACATGAGGAGTGAAGGGTGTAGACTCTAGATGATTATAGCAAGAAATGATCAAGATACCACTTTTGAATCCATTTAAATTAGGATTACTTTGAGCCACAAAATTGGACCAACATCATGGAATGAAATGATCTTCTGATCTCTTCTAGTCTCTTTCTCTTTATTATTGCATTTGATATATTCACACACACATTCATTCATCTGTATAAGTAGTCCATCAAACTTTTTTTGGTGACATCAGATTGAGGAGTCAATTTTTGTTTGGCTTCATCATGCTTTACCACCGATATTAATCATCAAATTGATTAAGCAAATTAATCTGATCAAATGTGATGTCATTCGTGATTGGCTTGATGATTTTCTTCGTTTTCGCTACCAAATCAAGAGTTTGCAATGAGCTGATTTAGTAAGACTAACTTTGAAAAGAGCAACAACAACTTCCGATTCCAATTGTTCACTCAGTTACTTATGATGACAAGAAACAATCAAAAGCTTTTTGTTGAGATTTTTTTTTGTAACTATTCATGATACTGTGACTATTGAAATGGAAAACTTTTGCCTATGGAATTCACATAGACCACACTGCATGGTAAATAGTGAGGATAAATCGATAAAAAGAAAACATACACTCACACACACACACACACACATTCACACACATGATGAAAGGATTCAATCGAACAAGAAGTCAGAGACCGATTGAAAGAGGTTAATCCGGTATGGATTAGGATCAAGATCATGAACACTAAGGCAACCCTAAGGTTTTCCACATCGATAATAACATTAACTGGCAATGCGTGTGTATGTATGAGTGTTCTTTTCTCAAATGTGTCTCATGTGTTCTCGTATTACTCCAGATCTTAACACCCACAACTTGCTTACTCTTAATCGATGGTCAAGAGAGTTGTGTATGAAGTGAAAGAGAGAGGCTCAAAGAGAGAAGGTAACCAAAGGACATTAACCACAAGAGAAAAGCAATCCAATGAATGTTCATAGCAACATACTCACATATATACACACACACACATACAGAGTATTCCATGCTTATAATGATTCTTCATCAAAGTGTATATTATTCCGGAGGCGAGTTACTTTTTGTACAGCTAAACTTGCGGTACAACACTAATTCGCTTGGATTTACGGCCATTGCCATTACAATTCAAGCCTCGTACTAATCGTGATTAACCATGGCGTTTAATCGCTCTTGATCAACAGTGAGTGTTGAAGAGAGAGAGAGAGAAGAGAGTATAACTTGAGCAATTCAAGCAAATCTAAGTGACAAAATTCATGATCCATGTCACCTTCAACCTTCTCTCTTTCTTAGCAACTTTTTTTTGCTAAATTCTTTTTTCCTCTTATTTTCAAGCTCTCATTAAGGGAAATGGAAAAAGAGTAAGTTCAAATGCAGTATATGAATAGTTTATCTCTATTCTCGAATGGATTCAAAATCAGAGAGATAGAGCATGAGAAGAAGAAGAGAAAAAAATCAAATGAGCTATTCTTTTTCAGTTCTCGAATTTTCTATCTTCGAAGGGAGAGAGAGAGATGAATCTATTGATGAAAAGGAAGGAAGAGAGAGAGAAAGGGAAGCCTCATTGGGTAAGGAAATGATGAAATACAATCATAAATGCACAAAAATTTGCCATAAAGCAGCAAAATGAATTATCAGGAACAATTGGCCACTCTTAAGAGCCACGATCAACGTGATCACTTTTGTTCGGACTGACAGAGTCCAGCAAGCGTGGGTCCATCAGGCTCGGCACGTTTGGACCTCTGGTTTGTCGGTATTGTTCTCTCATAGATTTGCTGCTCTTCCAATAATAACCCGAATCTTTTGTCCAAACAGGATGAAAACCCTGAAAATCGCTCAATTTTGTAAAACTTTTTCCCTTCTCTCTCTCTTTCTTCCTTTCTTTCTGGCTTGCTTTTGCTTTCTCTCATACATATACACACAAATACTTCAAAAACTGGTCACTTTTGTCCAATGGTCATTGCTTGACTGGCAATAATCAAAATTTTCTCTCAAAGCACGAAGCTATTTCACTTTCTTTCTTTCTTCCTTTCTCTCTCTCTCTCTCTCTCTCTCTCTCTCTCTTTTCCTATCTGACATTGCAAATCCACGAAGGAAAAAAAGAGCATGAATAGCCAAACAAATCTAAATAATTATATGCATGATTATGGAGACAAAAATCGATTCCCAAAATCTTGCTTCTCATCGATTATTATGATTATTACCGGTTCTCAGCTCTTTTCACCGGACTAAGGTTTTCTTCTGAAGCTATTCCTCTGTCAACTTTCCTCACCATTTTTGCTCTCTCTTTCTTTCTATCTATCTCATCGAGCTTGACCGCAAAATAAACACCATCCAAATAGCGATTCTTGATTTAGTTAGAGAAGCTGATTTGGGTATACTTTGGGTCTCTCTCATCACTGTGGTTCGTGATCAATCCGCGCGCCATTTGCTATGATGATCATTGGCCATCTATTTTGAGGGCCATTTTTGTGTACCATTTCTATGGCTCAAAACAAGAGGCAAAATGAAAAAGAAGAAGAGCAAAAGAAGACCAAATTTCATTGTAATTGTACCTTTTTGGCCAAAATTAAGCAATATAATCGTAAAAAAAGCATCGTGCGAAGACCATAATTTGAAAGTCACTTGGCTTTTCTATGGCGGCCTAAGAGAGAGAAAGAGAGAGGGTCGATTAAAAGTAAAGAAGAGACGAGAAAATGAAAGCAAAAAGACGTTAAGATTAAGAAAATAGCTAAGAAAGTAAGGGAGATGAGAGAGAGAGAGAGAGAGAGAGAGAGAGAGAGAGAGAGAGAGAAAAGGGGGAGGAAAGGCTGATGATGATAGTGATGAGAAGAAAAGGAGAGAAAGAAGAATGAGAGATAGAGAGTTCTCTCTCTCAGTTCTATCGTCCGGAAACCCTCAAGCCCTAATCAGCGATCTTTTTTTCTCAACGATTAGAGAGGGCCAGCTCAAACAATTCCTCCTCCAAAGCCACAAGATATTCCTATTTTACCTCCCACTTCTCCTCCTATTTTCTTCTCGCTTGCCAGCTCTCTCTCTCTTTCTTTCTTTCTTTCTTTCTTGCTTCTCTCGCATCACTCGGCCTCATAATTTCTTCTCGCTTTCTTCATCAAAGATAATTTAAGGTTGAATGAAATTAGAAAGAATCCAGCGACCTCGTCACTTGCCACCTCCTTTTCTCCATCTTTTTCTTCTCATTTTTTCAGTCCTCTTCCCCTCTCTCTCCCTCTCTCCCTCTATCTATCTCGTTCTCTCTTCTACATCCAGCATCACTCTATCGTTCTCCTTCATCCACCCCCACAGGCCTCCTCCTCCTTCTCCTCGTACCCACAAATAAGAATCAGGAGCCCGAGAAGAGAATAAGAGACAGAGAGAGAGAGAGAGAGAGAGAGGATAAATGATTTTTCCATCGAGTCTTACAACGTCATCCATAACAACGATTAACATTATGAAAGTTTCAGTTCCACAATCAAGGTGAGCTCTCTCTCTCTCCCAGAGTAAAATGTGCTTCTCTTGATGATTTTTTGTTCATCAACTGCGAGGAATGAGAATAAGTATCACACAGATTCACAGAGGAACTAGAGTCTCTCTCTCTCTCTTCTAGCTTCATCAACACCCTCCCCATGGCCTTAAATCAGAGGCTCTCTTCTGATTATTTGTCTCTCTCTCTCTCTCTCTCTCTCTCTCTCTCTCTCTCTCTCTCTCGGGTACTTGATAGTGTGCCTTTCAGGCGAGGCAATTTTTTTACTCTCGCTTTTTTCTGGCTCGACACACAATCAAACACACACACACACACACACAAGTCTTGCTTGCATGCCTTTTTGGTGAGCCTCTTGAGTTTGTATATGTATCTATCTATCTATCTGTCTTTTGCCTCGGCCCCTTGGGCTTGAAAGTAAATTATAGTTGATCATCATCATCAAGACATGGTGTCACTTATTCTGGACCCTGGCTGAGGGGAGTATCTTTCACTTTCGCTTTTATTCCTCTCATTTGCATCAGCACGCGCAACTTCCACAACTAAAATCAGTCTCTCTCTTCCAGTCTTTTTTCCCATTTGATTATGCATGCAATCGGGTGAGTCATGGGAATCAAGGAATAATGAATATATGTACACACGGTAAAGTGATGAGAAGAGAGAGAGAGAGAGAGAAAGAGAGAAGCAAAAGTCAAGAATACAGTTGTATGTATGGAGAGGTGGTGAATGATGATGTAAGAATAACAAGAATTACTTAGTTGACTGATTTTAAATCGATTATTGGCCAGTTTTCTTTCCCTTTCTCTATTTTAGATTGAAATTTATGCTTAAAATTTGATATACAATAAGAATTGAACTGAATGAATGGACCGAAAATGAATTTCATGAGACAACAATTTTTTTGCGTATAAAATTTGACTAAATTTTTTCTTTTAATGATGATAATTTAATGAAATTACAATGAATGAATATATAATGCAATGAATACAGATGATGAAGAAATAGAGAAAAAGAGAGAGAGAGAGAAGATAGATCAAAAATGTGTGTATGTGTGAATTGGTATGATAGGATAGAGAGAATGAAGTGATAGAAGGAGAGAGAAAAAAAATTACTGAATGATGAATCGACTATAAGATAAAAACAGTGGTCTTTGGGAGCCCTTTTATCTCATAAATTATGTGACTGATACAAGGGGCTAATGATAATCGATATTTTGGATGCTTTTGTCCACAGCTCATTGTCATCATCATTGTCGGCTACAGTCTCGATTGTTTCTGTTATTGATACAGTTGATTGTTTTCCCTCTTTTTTTTCTAATACACAGAATCAATCATTTTTTTTCATCCATCTCTCTTCTCTCTCTCTTCCATCATCAATTGTATTTATACAGATTGAGAAGAAGAGAATGAGAGAGAGAGAGAAAGAGAAAAGATTTTGTTTGGATAATTTTTTCATTTGTTTTGAATTTGAAATTTTTGTTAGCCTTTTTTTTCTATCGAAGAATAAAAAGACATTCACAAAAAAACTTGTCTCAACACCGTTTTTGTATGATTTGGTTGTATGTTTCTCTTCTCTTACTTGCTTATACACACTCACATGTAGCTTCATCACTTATGTATATCATGTATCAATACAGAAGCCCTGCTCAAATATGCAAACAGGTTACATTTTGATGCTGTGTGTTTTGGAAAAATTGTGGGTGTTGTGGGTGACAAAAAGAGAGAAGAGAAGAGAAATGACTATAAAAAAATTTGAGATGGAGAGAGAGACATGTGAAAAATTGGTCTGGTCAATGAATTTAGGGTGGAAGCAAAAATTCACTGATATAATATATTCCATCAGATTTTTCAATCTGTTGCGATTACTGAGCACATAAATACACACATACACACATCCACATAAACTGGGAACGATTATCATGATGTGTTGGAACTCAAATCTCATTAGAGTATGTGAGGATGTGCCCATAGCAAAAGATGGAGATAAGATTTAAGTAAGCAAGAGAGAGAGAGAGAGAGAGGACAGATTAAAGAAAGGTTTTTCTTGTTGAGAAAAAACATGAAAAATTAAGCATGATCAAGGTGAGAGGAATAAAAAAGAATAAGAAGAAGAAGTAAGAGAGGATGATCTAATCATCATCTCGTGGGAAGGATGAGGATGTTTGAATATTAGATTGAAAGTTTTTTTTTCTCTCTCTCTCTCTCTTCACTCTATCTTCAATCTTTCGCTTGTTTCATCTCCATCATCTGATTGGGATTATGATTTTACACATCACACACAGTCTGTCTTCATTTTCTTTATCTCTTTTCCACCTTTCAATTTGTAAGTATACATGTATGCGTATGTGTGTGTGTATATATATATTTAATGCCCTTCACATTGAAAATTTGGGAATTTGAATCGTTCTCTCTATAATCATGATCCTGAAATAAGGATAAATGTTTACATTGACCCTGGACAAAATCAGTGATATTTGGTTGGCTTGAAATTTTCTTATCAATTTTATTAGTGCAAATCTTGTTAAAGGGATGAGAGAAGAGAGAAGAGGAGAGAATTCATTGATGTTGTCGTTTTTTTTTGTTATCATCATCATGTTTTTTTTCTTCTCTTGGGCCCGGTAGTTATCATTTTGGCGAATTATTGACTTGAAATCATCATCAAAAATCGTGACTAAGCTTTTGGGCTTTTGAGAAAAGATTGATAATTTCACTTATCTTATGCCTTCCTTTTTTATTCCCTCAAAATATTATTATTGTTGTTGCCAGTAGTTGGCTGGATGGTAATTGAAGGAATAGAATTCAGTAATCAAAAGCTTACGTTTTTCTCATATTGAGAGAATATGCTTATGTATTTTTTCTCTCTCGAAATTTGAATGATGCAAGTTGCCAGAATCATGATGATAAATCCATATGAAAGAGAGAAAGGAGCGATAAGAGAAATCAGTAATCATCTTTCAATCCTAAATTGGTATAGTCAATGGTCATCAGGCTGGGTGATGAAGAGGTTACTGGACTTGGACTGGATCTCAATTGTAGCATGGACACTTTGCCAATGGAAGCATAATCGGTACTACTCTCATCACCGGTAGTTTCTGACAGAGGCTTACTGGAGTCATTGATTTGTGATCGAAGATTATCAATGTGCATGGATGAGAAGAGATGTTCTTGCATGGATGTGGATGAAAATGTGTGATTATATTTAACACCACACAGTGAACATTCATCGGGCATCTTGGATGTGGGTGATGATGAGGATGTTGGTGGAGAAGATTCCGATTGATGATGATTGTGATCATCATCAAATGGTGATGCTGTTGTTGGTGTTGTTATTGTTCTGGACACTGTGCATGCTAGCTTAGCTTTTTTATCTTTTGCTCGAGCATTTTGGAACCACACTTGGACCACACGTTTTGGTAGGCCAATCTCTCGGCCTAACATTTCACATTCGGTCATCGATGGTGTCTTGTAATCAGTGAATACAGACTTCATTACCTTTTGTTGTTTGTGTTTGTGAAATTGGGATTTATAATATCATGGAGTGGAAAAGTGAGAGAGAGAGAGAGAGATGGGGGAGAGGGGGAGGAAGAGAGAAGATAGAAGAGATATAGAAAAAGACTATCATTAGTTTTCTCGGTAAATTAAAGGCAAGGTAATCATGTTTTTTTTTACTTTTAAGAAAACGAAAAATATTTCTCTCTCAATTCTGAGGCAAGAGTGAGAGAGAGAGAGACGAGATGAAGTAGTTGGAAGAAATCGTTTTTTGGAAAAAATATAATTTCACCTTCTTGCCCTTACCTATTTGCCATCAAATTCCAACATTCTAACTCCCCCTATTTCTTGGATATATTTTTTCTCTCCCTTTCTCTATCTATCTATCTATCCATCTATCTGTCTATCTCATTTCATTTGCCACCTCCTTGAGCTTAAATTTTTGGAGTTCTCTCTCTCTCTCTCTCTCTCTCTCTCTCTCTCTCTCTCTCTCTCTCTCTCTCTCTCTTTGGAGGAGAAGTAAAAAACACCAAGTAAGAAGTACACATTATGCCTCCCCCTCCTCCTCCTCCTCCTTCTTCATCTTATGCCTGGCTTGCAATCCTATCCTAGTTGCCTTTAACATTGCTTTTTACGGTGGACCCATTCATTCGTTCACTCATTCACGTTTTTTCTTGATTCCTTCTACACATACACACACACACACACTCACATACACACACACATTCACTTGATTCACTTCTTCATTTTTTAATCGCAACCCACCAGAACAACAAGTAGATCATTGAACTTGATCTCAGATTCTCAAGGATAATCATTAATTTCTCAACATCATCATTAGATCGTCATCATCATAGATGAGAAAAAGAGAGAAAAGGATGAGAGAGACTCATAAAGAGATAGAGAGAGAAAAAGGTAAGATAGAATATGAACAAGCAGGGCCCAGACTGAAGGGTAATAACGATCATCTCATGATTGAGATCGCTCATCTCATTGATTGGGACCTGAAAACTATTCCCAATGAATCGGAGGATAGAGTAAGATAGATGAGTAATGAGCTTTCTCTCTCTCTCTCTCTCTCTCTCTCTCTCTCTCTCTCTCTCTCTCTCTCTCTCTCTCCCAAGCGTCTCGATTCGATGAGCCCATGGAGATAGATGAGCATAGAAGAAGAAAACCTCATGAAGCCATCTGATCTAGTTGTCGACTCCACATCTATCTCAATGGCCTGGAGCAATTGATGCCCTCTCTCTCTTTCTCACTCACTTACATTACTGAGACACTTTTTGCCCTCATCTGGGTGACAGGCTTTTGGCAACAAGGATGAAGCTGATGAGGAAAGATTCTTGTGGCCGGAAAAACATGGGGCTGAATGGACATTATCTCACATCTTCTCTTTCTCTCTCTCTCCTATCATCGGCGTGTGCACTCAACTCGAAACCAGAATCGTAATTAGGCTTGGAATGAGAAAGATGGAGAGAAAGAGAGAGAGAGAGTCTGTGACTCCTCATGTGCTGTGAGCTATTATCTACAATTAACCAGAGCATCTCTAATCCATCCTAATCAACCGGGCGAAACCATCGGTTGGCCTCACCATCTTTTTCTCCTCTCTCATCGTTTACCTGCTCGCTTGCCTGCCTGCTGGCCCATCGCATTACCACGCGATCTTTCACACACACACATTGCCCAAAAAATAGGACCACTATTACCGAGATGTTTTAGCATATCAGACATACTCACACACACACACACACACACAAACTCACACCGGGAACCATTCATTGACACCTCTTTTTCGAGCCATCCTCATCTCTGTGACACTATCAATATCAATGTGCACACCCCTTGAGATGAAGAGTAGTGGTTTGGAGTGGTAGGCTGTCCAAAAATGATACAAACAGTGAGAGAGATAGACTAAGAGAGATGGCAAAAAGATGTAGACATTCGGACAAATAGTTGTCACTTGATGAGCTTAACCATTTCATGTCTCTTTTTCTCATTCTCATTCTCTCTCTCTCTTTATGCCCACAATAACTTGACTCATTTCATAATGATTAAGAATTTTCTTTCCTCTTCTTCTTTCCCATTTCTTTTCTCTCTCTCTCTCTCTCTCTCTCTCTCTCTCTCTCTCTCTCTCTCT
>QZCP01000087.1:88599-118568 GCA_003956705.1 Brevipalpus yothersi
GGCTGCTCGTAACCATGATCATCATTAACTACAGTGTCATTACAATCATCATCATGCTGCCTTGAAAGAAAAAAAGTGCAAAGGAGAAAGAGATAAAGAGAGAGATAGAAAGATCGAGTGGGTGGCTACTTTTGAGTGATCAACCAGAACAAGCTAGGAGAGAGAGATGATGAAGAAGAAGTGGGTGGCGATTATGATGGACATCAGTGGAAATGTCCTGAGGGCCAAAGATTTTTATTCTTCTTCATCTTCTTACTTGTTTTTTTTCTCACTCTTTGCGTCTCACACTCTTCTGGCCTGAGCTGGAGGAAGATGAGGAGAGATGAGGAGAGGATGGATGGATGGATGAGAAGAACGCAAAAAAGGGTGAAGAAAAAAAAACATTAAATAAAGCAAATTAGTCTGATCCTAACAATGATTAAAAGTGTATGCATATAAATATTTTTCCGCTATTGTTGATATCAGATTTGATGCAAAAATGAAATTTGAAGAGAGAGAGAGAGAGAGAGAGAAAGAAAAAGAGAAATGAGCTAATAATATGGCAAGCATCATGAACATCAATTGACTTAATTAAGCCTTTCCTAGCCCATTAAATGCGTAAAAGTAATGGTGTGTTTATACATAGATATAAATACACACAAACACTTCGCGATCAATTAGAACACTAATGAAGATTAAATTAATGCAATTGTTTAATTTTTCAGCTTAAATTATTATTATTGTTAATTATTACAAGAGAGAAGGTCGCTCAGGGGAGAGAGAGAAAGATCGACAAAGAGAAGAAGAGGGATGAAGAGAGAAGAAAGAGAGAGAAAAAAGATTTTTGCTTATAGAGCAAAGAGACAAAAAAACTTTCATAATAATATAATAATTATGGTTGATCTCATTAATTAATAATTCTGTTCACTCGCAATGAGATGTTACCTTTAGCTGTACAGAGGTCATTTGAGTCCGAAATCGTTTATTTGATGTGCCACCACCTTGTGATGGGCTTGATTTGCTTTGACTGTTCATATTGGGATGATCAGCTGATGGTGAGGTGACAGAAGATGATGCATTGGAATGAGGTGGCATACTGTCATCATCACCACCGGAATCGGTATCCATATCACCATGATCCTGATCCATATCATCATATCCACTGGCCGAATTTTCCACCGTACGAGATAAATCCAGAGGCATTTCACCGCCAATACCACCGGTCCCGCCGGTACCACCGAAAGTGTCATTAAGGCCAAGTGCTGATGCGGTCGATGTTAACGATTGATCTGTGACAGAATTTTGATTACCAAGCTGATTTGCTGCCACTTCGTTCATAAAATTGGATGTTGCAAATGAAAGTATGTGACGTTGTAGCTCACTGGTCAGTGCATTATTGTTCTCTTCCATTTGATCGTCAGCCGGATCACCATCGGGCAGAGCATCAATATTGATATCACCACGAGTGTATTGATCCGCATGTCGAGTGGCCAGATGAGATTCGAGTGCAGTACGAGCTTTGAATAGAGCTCGACAGAATGGACACCGCTTGTGGATCACTTGTTGGTGAGCTCGATACTGGCCTTTGCGTTCACGAGCACGAGTATTTTGGAACCACACTTGAACCACACGCTTTTTGAGATTAACTTCTTTGGCTATATTTTCCAGCATCTTACGACTTGGATTACTTTCAATTTGATACTTTTGATACAGATAGTCCAATTGTTCGGGCAATATTGTGGTACGTAATCGCTTATCACGTGGCGGCTCACCACCACCTCCACCACCACTTACCGAATTATTGTTACTACCACTGTTGTTGATGGATAAATTTTGACCAGATTGATTAGTGCCACCGCAACTTTGGGAATCACGAGAATCATCATCATCGCCCATCAGTTTACGTGGCTTAATACCGGTAAGACCAGCGACACTGTTGAGAGCTGAATTGAGTTGCATCTGATTAACCAGTGATTGAGCTTGCCGATGACCTGCCTGTCCACTGCCCACAGATGATGCCACATTGGCCACATTTGTCAGAGAACTTTGGTGTGGTGATGCTTCGTATTGAAGAATTCCGAATGGTGTGGTAGGTGGATAGGTGGGAAATAGTGTAGGATTCATTAGATGTATCAGTTGATGTTCTCGCCACTGTTCAACTCGGTCAAATGCATGATTACATTTGTCACACCGGAAAGGTCCACTTTGTGGAACATTACCACCGGTCATGGCGGCAACTGCCGCAGCAACAGCAGCGGCAGCGGCTGCCGATGGTAGGGCTGAGTGTTGCTGTTGACTACCCCCACCACCACCGGCACCGGTATTTGCGTTCTGTGATGTGGGTGGCAGTGAGTTGGATGATCTTTCGTTCATTGGATTGTTGGTTAGAGATGCACATGAATTGGATGTATAACTTGCTCCACCCGGAGATGCACTAGCTGATTGTCGTGCTTCTTGAGCTGATTTAATTTGAATCAAATTAGCAGTCAATGGATTTTCATCTTTAAAACAAGATGATTTTTGATGCTTTATAAGTGCAAAATATGATTGAAAAACTTGGCTACACTTTTTACAATCATAATCAATTCGTCCATCTTTGGCCATCTTACCGTGTTGGGAGGAATCATTTGATGTTGGCGGCTGATTTTCGTACACTTTACGTGCTTTTTGGCGGGCATTCTGGAACCACACCACAATCACACGTGGACTGAGATTGAGTAGTTTGGATAGATATTCCAAATCATCATCTTTTGGGTACGCATTAGATTCGAAAAATTGTTGCAATTCTTTGATCTGATAATCGGTAAATCGTGTCCGATTGGCTCGTTTTCCCGGTGTGACACCACTTGATCCACCACCACCGCCACCGCTTACCGGTGTTGACAGTGATTGACCACCAGAATTACCAGAGGAATTGGTTAACGATGTGGCACCAGATCGATGGGCAGCGGCTGCCGCACTGTCCAAGGCCATTTGTAATGGATTACCAGCACCGGTCAGATGGGATGGTAAGCCAACACCCGGAAAACTGGATAGACCAGCAAATATTGATTGTGGCTGTCCACCACTTTGAGATCCCGTATCATTGGTTGATATTGAGCTCATCGAACTTTCCGAATGTTGTGGACTCATTGTGTACGATTTGGCATACTCAAAGCTATCTCTTGAGAGAGGTATCGATGGACTTGGACCGGATATTGGTGGTTGATTGGAATTCAAATTGATTACACTGGTGGATGTTGGTGTTGTACCGGTTGATGATGATAATTGTTTATGGGTTGAACTTTTTGAGTGTAATGCATTCAAATTGATTGCATTCATTTGGAATATTGATGATGATGTTGATTTTGTGTCACCTTCACGTGTTGACAGCATGTCCATTTTGATATCATCCTTCTTATTACACTCATCGTCATCAAATGAATTGAAATCATATTCAGATGATCGAGCATTCTTATCGGCAATACTGTTGGGTGTTGAATCAACGTTCGGCTCTTTCTTGATAGTAATTGAATTGCATACACTATTCGCATTTGTATTCATAGTATTACTATCTATAGATGATGAACTTTTAAGTGTAGCTGTTGTATCTTTTGGTAATAGTTTATCATCAAGCAACTTATCTCTCATTGCCTCATCAATTGAAATCACTTTCGCTTCACCAGTTTTCTCATATTCTTCCAAATTCAATATTGTCGATGGCGGATTATTGAAATTGTATGCCGAATTGCGATCCTTTTGGCGCTCCTTAAACAGCGTATTACGGAACCAATGTTTAATCACTTTCATTGCGAGACCAGATTTTTTGGACATCTCTTGCAATTGTTCCTCAGTCGGTGAATTATTGATATCAAAATATTGTCGCAACACTTTCAACTGTTCATCAGTGATTCGAGTTCGAGCTCGCTTACCTTGCTGGGCAGCGGCAGCATTCAATTGTTGCTGCTGTTGGGCTAACAATTTTTGTTGTACATAAAAATTAGGATCACCAGACATTCCACCGGCACCTTGTGGTGGCACACCACCAACACCCGGTTGACCACCACCGGCACCAGTACCCAACGGATTGGCACCACCGGACACTGCCGGATGATTGAATGCAGCGGCAGCCATCACTGGATCCAAATGAGGTGCCATCATCATGGGTATCAATGGTGGCGGAAGACCCATGGCAGCAGCGGATGCAAATGGATTCATTCCCATAGCGTTCATCGGCATACCAATACCAGCGAGACCCATACTCATGAGTAATTGACTAAATTGTAATTGAGCTGCCATTTGAGATGCTGTGGACATATCAGCGGCTGCCGCAGCAGCGGCAGCGGCCGAATTCATATTATTATTGTTACCACCGATATTATTATTATTACCATTATTTCCACCGGCATTTGGATTATTGGTGTTGGTGTTGTTACCGGTGGCCGATGATGAAGATACTTGTAGACCACTTTGATTGTTGTTATTGAAAGTGTTAACAGTAGAAGCATTTGGACTCACCATAGATGATGATGATGAAATTTTGCCATCATGATGGAGATGTTGATGATGCGAATGATGATGATGATCAGTGATGGTCATCATCATGTTTGCATTATTACCGCCACTACTATTAGTATTGGCATTGTTTGAATTAATATTCATCGGATCGTTAACATTACACGTTAGTGAACTTGATGTTGCTGCGTTGGCTGGTACCGTTGAACATATCATTGAAGTATCCAGTGTGGATTGATGATGATGGCTGCCTGTATCCTCATCTGGGCCCGATTCGGTTAAGGATAAATTGGTGGTGTTTGTGGTGGTGGACATGTTATTGTGATTACTGGACAAATTCAAATTCGGATTCGTAGACACTGCACTGACACTGATAGTGGTTCCATAGCGTTTCTCAAACTCGTGACTATATTCATCCGCAAGCTTTTCAACCAAATCAAGTGGCACTATTTTACGATGAATCTCTTCTTCATGAGCCTTTAGAACCCATACAGATGAAAATTCTTTATTACACTGATCACATTTTGACCGATCACTTTGATTGCTATCAGTAGCAGTTGCTGATGTGATTGGTGGAACAGTTGAAGAAACAAGAGAACTATCTTTACCAGTTGTTACTGTTTCACAAGTTAAACTTGATGTTTGATCTTCGTTCTTACTATTAGCATTACTCTTTACTTGTTCTTCATTGCCATTCTGATTGGTCATATTATTAATAAGATTAGAATTTATCTCATCACCAGTTGAACTTTTATCATTATCTGGCTTATCAGTATCGGTTGATGATGTTGGTATTTGTGATGATGATTTATCATCACCCGAAGCCGTTGAAATCGTAGCATTGGAGGTGGTAGTCGATGGGGTGGATGAAGAAGTAACGTTATTATTAATATTATTATTAACATTTGACGACACTTCACGCTGCTGTCGACGTCTTTGTTGATGATTTTCACGATGTTGCATCACTATTTCCAATCCCCATGTTTCCAATAGATGCTTATATACTGGTGGCTTTGATCTGCATACTGGTGCCGAATAATATTTGGTGATCGATGTGCGATATTGTTCTTGTGCCTGTTGTTGTTGCTGCTGTTGGTGATGTTGCTGTGAGATCATTTGTTGCTGGACTTGATGTTGCACTTGCTGTTGATGTTGGTGTTGTTGCTGCTGCTGCGATTGTTGATGATGTTGACCATCGGTCATCTTATTTGGCAGGGAAGATGAAGAGGTGGCCAAATTTTGCATGCTATTTTTGAATAGATTTGCTGCCGCTGCTGCTGCGGCAGCATTGGATGAAGCATGAGGACCGAAAAGAGCACACAATTGTTGATGCTGAATACTAGCCTCTTGTGTAGGTAAAATTGTGCCACATCGAGCACATGAGAATAGACCTCCTACCGAATTGCCTGCGGTCGCAGCGGCCACAACCGCTGCCAGTGAGGCTGGATTATTGAGGCCAAGACCAGCGAGATTTAGTGCCAATGCTTGCTGTTGCTATTGTCGAGTAGTTGAAGAGAGAGAGAAAAAGAGAGAGGAAAAGAGAGAAAAGAGTGAACAAATGCAAAAACCGATTGGTCAAAGATTGGTCAGTGAAAGAGCGAGAAAAGTTTTTGTTGTTTTACACAAGACGAACAACAGAACAGTTTTTCGAGAAAGACAATCAAGAAGTACAGAAGAGGAAGCGTGAAGAAAAGAGGAAGGAATAGAAGAGAAGATAGAGAAAAGAGAGAGAGAAGAGAGAGAGAGAGAGAGAGAGAGAGAGAGAGAGAGAGAGAGAGAGAGAGAAGAGAGAAGAGAGAGAGAGAGAGAGAGAGAGAGAGAGAGAGAGAGAGAGAAGGGGTTAAAGGAGAGCTTGACGTGAGAAAGAGCTTCTGTTTCAAAATGATTTGAAAAGAATTTGAAAGGAAAACTTCAGAGAATGGAGAAAAGAAAGAAAAAGAGTAAAGTTTTTATCGTTTTTGACCACTTACCGAGACTGTGGAGGCAGATGATGAAGATCGGTTGTTGGTCAAATTTAACAGAGATCCATTAATGTGTGGATCATCTAGAGCGGAAGAGGATGACGGTGAAGATGACGATACGGACGATTGATTTATATCAGGACGCTCAATGAGCGGCATATTGGGATCTATTTGACCGGATAGTGCGAGTTCACGAATCTTTTGAGCTCGTGTTTGATGTAATACTGATCGTATATGAATATCCAAATTGGGCCCAGTTGTGTAGGCCAATTTACATATATTGCAGCGATATGGTTTCTTATCTAATTCTGATGATGAACACAAAACGGATGATACGGTTGTGGGTGTGATGGCGGAAGAAGAAATAGTAGAAGATGATGGAGAAGAAGAAGAAGTGAGCAAACCTGTGGTGCCGGAGGAATTGGTAAATGATTGGACACCGGACATCAATATGGATGTTGGTGAGGAACAATTGATATTATTAGTAGTATTAGTAGTAGTAGTAGAAGATGAAGAATTATTATTAATTACGGTGGTAGGAATTGTTGTGAGCGAGCCCAAGGAACTCAGTGAATTAGGAACTGTACCAGTACTGGACCCTATTAGATTTTCATTAATTGAAATAATAGTGGAACCAGTGTTAGACGGCGTTGAAACAACGGGCGAGCTCACCATGGATGAGGCAATACTTGTGTTGTTGTTGTTGTTGGAATGAAATTCGGAAACATTCGATGAGGACACTGGTGTGGCCGATAGGGTGGAATTATTATTATCATTTGATTGATTTTCTTTTAATGAGAGTCGAAATTTGTTCAAATGAGATACCGAATTATTGTGGACAAGGAGTATAGTTTTTTGAGTGAATGATTCTCGACATTGATGACACTTAAATGGCCGATTAGGATCAAGATATTTTTCCATTGGATAACTTAATTTTTCACCTTTACGATGTAATAGTGTCTTATTGTGTGATGATAAATATGATTGCCGTGTGAAGGCTACTTTACATCGATGGCACTTGTATCGTCTTTCTGGATCATTGTAGCCATCTTCAGCTGCCGATTGACTATTTAATTGATCTTCAAATTGTGATCCAGACTCATCGGACACATTACCGGGACCCTCGAAAGAGCTGGATTTGAGATCAAGTGCTTCCGAATCTGTTTCATCATCAGGATCCAAATTTTCATTATTATTACTACTATTGTAATTTGTAATATTATTACTAGTACTAGTAGTAGTGGTAGTAGTCGTCGAATTATTATTCATTTTCATCATCATTTTACCTATATTATTGCTACTGAGTGTGTTCACAATATTGTTTGATGAACATGATGATGATGTGCTAGGCATACTGATGTTGTTGATCAAAGTTGCTGAACTGTTAACCACAAGTTCCATGGCTTCTTCACCACTACTATTCAATTCTTCCAAACGATTTGATTCTTTTTTCAATAATTCGGTTGTCGATGGATCAAGTATACCACCGCCATTACGATTACTTAATAGTATTGGATTATTGGCCAAACTTTGATGATACATATCTGCCTCCTCTTCGGTCATATCTGGATGTGATGCATCCATATGACGATGTAGTGCATCAATTGAACGGAAATTTTTAGCACACAAGCAACATTGTGTTGCCGCTCGTACTATATGATATTGTGTGTGTAGATTCAATTTTTCGGCTGTACGAAATGCTTGACTACACTGATTACACCGATACTTGTATACATGTCGATCCGATATGGGTGTTGATTGATCATTTATCGATGAAAGACGACGAACTTTGGATACACTAGATGGTGATAGATCATCTCTCGATGAGCCACTGTCCATGGAACATTCTGATTTACCGTCACCATTATCAGCCAGTGAACATGAATCATCATTCTCATCATTCACATGGCTTCGATTATCATCATCCATCGTTCCACTACTAGTATTATTATTGTTGTTGGTGTTTGCTGTACTATTATTATTAGTATTATTTCGATTATCATTTACTAGACACTTTAAAAGTGTATCAGATACCTCTGGACTAACATTATGAGCTTCGAGTAGATGATTTTCAAGATTATCTCGCTGTGGTGATTTACACAGTGGACATACGATCACAGAGCACAATTTGGGCATCTTACGCGGTGGACTCGATGAACGACCACCGGTGGACACATTGGATGATGATGTGAGTTGATGGTGTGGTGTTAATGGTGATTTGGAATGTTGAGTACGGATATGCATCTGAAGTTTGGCCTCCGAAGAGGTGGAATAACTACACAGGGAGCATTGATGATGACTATTGCCGGTGGAAGAAGAAGATGTGGAAGATGATATACTGGCAGAATCTTTACCTCCAATAGAATCACTATTACCACCAATACCACTACCACCACCAACACCACCAGGACCAGAATTGATGATATTCAATGTTGAATTAGGATGACGAGACGAGATTATTTGTCGCTGCATTAGTTGCTCCAGAAGGGCTTGCTTAAGCATCGATTCAGGTGTAAGTGTTGAGCCCGCAGATGATAGAATCATATCATTGCCGGTGGTTGATGGTGTTGAATATTTGGTAGCAGATATTGATGATGATGGTGATGATTCACGGACATCATCTATTCCTAGTTGATTTGATGTCTTCAAGTCATCTGCATAAGTGGAAAGGTGGGAAAAAAGTGAGAAGAAAAAAAAACAATCATGAGAATTCATCTTCTTATTTTATATCAATAGAATAGAGAGAATAGAGAGAGGTGTTGGTGTGATCTCGTGTGTATGTTAATGCTGGGAATGAGCAGCATTTATAAGATTATTCCACTTTCAATTTGATTGCAATTTTCTCATCATTTGATGCATTTTTATCGAGCAAAAAGGGGAGAGAGAGAAAGAGAAATAAAACAAATCAACACCCACACTGTGCATATTGAGTTGAATGTACTAACATATTCAATTCGAATTCCGATATATACAAGAGAGAGCGAGTCGATATTCACAAGATTTGAGTATAAAATGGCAACAAAAAAAACTATGGCCCAAAAGATCATCGACTTTTGATAGTGATGCAGCAATTGAGCAATAAAACGTTTCAACTATCAAGTGGTCAAAGGAAAGAGAGAGAGAGACTGAGACCAAGAACAAGAATTATTTGATCGAATAGAGGAAAGAGAATGTGAGTGTGAGGTAAGTTAGCTGTTTGTTTTGGCTTCAAAAGATGAATGGTAAAAAGCACAAGTAAGTTAATGGATATGATCCGGTTGGGTATGTTTTATCATTTCTCTTACTACTATTCTGACAATTCTGATTATTTCCATTGAACATGAGAGAGTCAAGCATTGACAAAAAGCCGGTCAGACATAGACAAGAGGATTTTCATCCTCATCTTTTTCTTCTCTCTCTCTCTCTCTTCCTCTTCACAACCGATGGGCAACTGATCAGCTGCAATCAATTGCTATTCTCTCATCTTTTTCCATCGTTTTATCCTTATGGACAGCAAAATGATGATCATCGGTGTGTATAGAATAGAATAGAGTAGTGAGTAGAGAGAAAGAGAAGAGAGAAGAGAGGGAAAAATCACCATCAGTGGATATAAAAACATGGACATGAACACATCGAGAGAGAGAGAAGATGAAGATGAGGATCATGGAGTGCAAGAAGCGAGTATTACCATGAAATGAAAGGAAGCCCCAAAAGCAATCCTTAGGATCATTTTTGGCTATCGAGTAGGAGAGAGAGAGAAAAGGATGAGTTTTTATGGCCAATAGTCGAATCATGAATGCTGGAGAGAGAAAGAGAGACCTATCAAAAGTGATCACACTGAAGATTAAGCATTGAGAGCGATATGAAAACAAAACAACCTGATGATGAGAATAATTAAATGTGTACATATGCTATTCGATTAAATTGATGAAGAATCAAAATAGGTATTGAGCTATATATATTGAGGGAGGAGAGAGAGAGAGAGAAAGGATCTGATCTGATCTGTGTGTGAGTTTATGTGTATGTGTGTGTGTGTGTGTGAGAAAAAAAATTGGTAAAGAGAGAAAGAGAGAGAACATATTGTGCAGCATAATCATTTTTACTCTTCTATTCAGTGCACATACACACATGATAACCATCATTCATTTTTGCCAATATGATCAGCAACTCGGCAAGACTTGATTGAATGGTTGTTGGAGCAGAATTTAATGATAGTTCAATGTAATTCCAATTTTCGAAGTGTAATGGGTGGCACGGAAACACTGAGACATGTCAAAATGTTCGATTCGCAGCAGTGAGATGGATAGAATTGTGCTAGATTGACTCTTGGTGAGTTAATGAAATGAAATATCCTGATAATTCATATACACACACACATACAAATAATCAAGCATTGATCATTAGCAGTAAGCAAAAATATGATCTCTATTCTATTTCATCATGGTATTTCATTAGAGTTGATTGAATTCAGAGTGAGAGAGGGAGAGAAAGAAAATTGAAAGAGAGATGGATACAGATTAAGGGAAATATTATTGTGATCCATGAAATGAGTCTAGTTTTATTTTGATTTCATTTGAATAGTATAGTAATAAGAAAAAAGTCTAGAGTTCATAATAACCTTATGATATATTAGATTAAATTTAATCAGCAACAATATTAACATAAATTAACGTGAGAGAGAGTGATAAAGATAAAGATAAATCAATGATCAAACACAACGGTAAAATCATTTCCTTTCGATCAAATCATCAAAAAATGTTTATCCTTACTGCTTATTTCATGCCACCCGCTAACCCTTCACTCATTATCGAGGTTATTTGAGTCGAGATTAGAAAAGCGAGAAGAAAAAAAAAATTTTTTCCCTCTCTTTTCTTTCTTTCTACCTCTGAAAAAGATAAACACTTAATCTATAACCTTGACCGCAATTAATGGCTATTGTTAATGCATGGATGTCCTAATGAATAGTTAATTAATCGGTCAATTCATTGCTTGACAAGGCTTAACGAAGGTGACTTGAGTGAGTGAGCGTAAATGTATGTGTGTGTGTGGAAGATAGAAGAGAGAAAGAAAAGTAAGATTTTTTGAAGGCTAATCAAAGTGATTTGATGAGAAAAGATAGGCTAAAAAGAAGCAGGAAGAAATGCAAGAATGTGTAGAGAAAGAGAGAGAGAAAAAATTTTTTCGGCTCTTTTCTTCATGATAACAATCTGACAAAGAGAGAGGGAGAGAGAGAGAGAGAGAGAGAGAGAGAGAGAGAGAGAGAGAGAGAGAGATGATAAATCTAAAATCAAGCTTCAACAAATCGAATCAAATGTTTCAAACGTTATCTTCTAGACAGTGACTAAATCGTTCTAATCCCAATTCACGATAATTCTTATGCAAATTATTGCTACTCCCGGTAAGATTGGCAAGAGAAGTAGAGAGAGAAAGAGAGAGGATAAGGGAATAAACGAGAAAAGAAGATTGACTTGAATAGTAAGTGTCTGAGTGAAGTTGAAAAATATAATTGAAATGAAATGAAATCAAAAAGACAATTCCAATTTTCTCAACCTGTTGGTGATTTTTTCCTCTCTCTCTCTCTCTCTCTCTTTTGCTCTCCTTCTCACTCTTATTATTTTTTATACCTTGTTTCCTATCTGAGGGTCACAAAAAAGCGTAAAATAATGTGCGAATAAGATTCTCTAATATCATTATACTGTTTTTGTATTCAAGATTACTATCGAGGCTTGATAAATCAAAGAGAGAGAGAGAGAGAGAGATAGAATATGAATTCAGTGAGGCTATCAGATACTGGCTGGCTACAGTAGTAGGACTTGTTGGTGTGATCTTTGTATTATCAGCTTATAAAATGGCTATTCGATGAGATACATAAAGGAGAATCAAGTTCTGTAAGTTGGTGAACACGATTTGTGATTAGGAGGCCATTTTCAGTGAGTGAAAGATGAGAAGAAGTATATAAGTAAGAATATTTCTCATGGCGAGAAAATCGATCAGGATCAGTGAACATGTAGCAAGAATCTTTTTCCTCTTGTCAATCATTTTCAACCACCGAACAGATACATATACACATACTCATATATACACACACACCAACAACAATTTTGCCTCGGTAAGTCCACCGAGTTTTCTACTCTCTCTCTCTCATTCTCCATCTTCATCATGATCTTCTCTTATATGCTTTCCTTCTTCTTCTTCTTCTTGTTCCATCATCATCATTTTTATATTCCCCATTCATCCCCTCATTTCCATATCCTTCAATCTTACTTATCATTTCAACGTTGGTCAACGCTGGTGGGGCTTACTGGAAGATGAAACACAGAAAGATAGAAAGAGAGAGAGAGAGAGAGAAGGCACATTTCAATTTACTTTTATAACCACGGCCATTCTATTCTGTTCTATCTATCCCATTGGCTTGTTTTGCCACCCTCCATCTTCTCTCTCTCTCTCTTTCTCTCTTGCTCTCTTCTCTGATTGCATTTTACGTTAGCTAATAAGTATGCAAGAAAAAGGGGCGAGAGCTAAGAGAGAGAGAGCATCATAATTAACATACTCACTTTCTCTATCTCTCTCTAGCTACGCTTCTCTATCAGCGAGGAGTCAATCTTTTTATTAGGAAGAAAAAAGAGGAAAGATTTGAATGAGTCGAAAAATTTTTTCATTCGCTCCAAAAGCATGAATGGTGAGTGAGTGAGTATGTGTGTGAGCATAAGGCGATCACTTCCCCTTTCATATATACACACAAGTATGCAAGTTATCAGGATCAGAATTTCGTAGCACTTGCTATATAATGCACTTGAATCGAATCTTTTTCTCTCTTTCTTTTTTCATTTCCATCAACTCGTTCTTTTTTCTATCTCTCTCTCTCTCTCTCTCTCTTTCCACCTCTTTTTTTTCTCTCTCTCTCCACACTATTGGATAGGCTGAATAAACAGAAAAATACTGTGGAAATGATATGGACCAGAAAGCAAATTCATCGCTTTCACGCTTTTCAAATGGTCAACTGGGACAGACAATAGGGGAGAGAGATATATATATTGGATCAGCCGGAAATTTAGTATAAAAATTATATACATTTGTGAATGTGCTTGTCTCTCTCTCTCTCTTTATTTGTACACACTATATATCGTATATAATAAATATATTTTGGAGGCAAGGTTTGAAAAAAAACAATGCACATGTCTGAGTGTTGTTTTTTGCTTGTTCATTGACATTTGTGTGTGTGTTAGTATACTCAATCAAAATCATCTTCTTCTCTTTCTCTCTCTCTCTTACTCTTCCCTTGTGGCTCATTCTTTGAAAAAGCTAGTGTATATGAACATGAGCACATATAAACACAACATAGCTCAGTAAGAGAAAGAGAGAGAGAGAGAAGCCAATCAAGTAACACCAAGAAACTGACCAGGGAATCCATGCTCTCTCTCTCTCTCTCTTTCATATATTGATGCAACCAATTCTTTTTCTATCCTCATTCTCTTTCTTTTTTGCTCTCTACTCATTGACGCACCCCTTTCCCCCCTCCTCCTCCTATGCTCTAACCCCTCTCAGCCTTTTTCCCCTCCCTATTCATTCCGTTATTAACCCCCAATCAATAGCTGTGAGCATTTTTGCTTTACTTTCACTCATTTTCTTGCCATCTTCTGCTCTGTATATGTGTGTATGTGTTTTTTCGCTTCTCATTGCCTCCACCTCTCTAACTCCCTCTTTTCCTCCTTTTTCACCTCCTCCTCTTTCTTCACCATCTTCGTCTTTCTCTTCCTCTTCTTCTTCTTCTTCATTGTCACCCCTCCACAGATATCCCCCTCATCACCAAATTGTGTTCAGAAAGAGAGAGAGAGAAAAAAATGGCCAAGATTTTGCCAGAACAACCAGAACAACAAAGCAAATGAATCAAGTAATCAACACAACACAGAGGCCAACGAGCAAATCATTTTTCCTTCCTCTTCTCTTTGCCCTCCACCTACACCTCTCCACCTCCTCCTCTTTCCTCTTCTCTCTCTTTCTCTCAGTCTTTTTACTTTCATTTTTCTTATTCTTCTTCTTCGCTTTCTCTCTCTTCGATAATCGATGGACACCTCTGAACCATTAAGCAATCAGTCAATAGAAAAGCTTTGTACTCTTCGTTCTTTTTCTCTCTTCATTTTCCTTGACCGTATCCATGAGAATTATTGTTTTCATGTTGATTCATCAACGAAACATACAAGCCCAAAGTCATTCAGACAAACAAAGTCTACAAGTGAAATTGCGTGAGCTTCCCTTCAATTGAATACCTCAAATACTATTCATGAAAGAAAAAACTTTCATCTCGATCTCATTCACATGTACTCACACATGTAGTATGTATATAACTATAACAGAGGGGGAAGAGAGAGAGAGAGAGAGAGAGAGAAAGAGAGGACCTCGATCATCATCATATAACATTGGCGAGGACTTTTTGATACCCTTTTTTTTCGCCAACATCATCATCACCCACTATCAAAACACTAGTTTTTTTTCATTCATTCCTATCTCCTCTCGAATATTTTTTTTTGTATTTTGCACCCTTTTATTTGATACCAATTATGAGAATAAGCTGTTATTTTGCGATTTTGGAAAAAGATAGATAAAGTAACTATACACACACATGTATACATGTGAGGTGTATTGGAGGACATGAGGTTAGAAAGAAAGAGAGAGAGAGGACCTTTCATAAGTTCTTTTGATTTTTGAAGGTGGATAGATAGTGATTGAAAGAGAGCACAAAAAAATTTGAAACATTAAAAATTGTCCGGCAAAAGTGTTTATCGTGATCAGTGAGCAACCATAATTCAATGTCAATCTTGATCCGTTCTTCTTGTCAAGCACTTTTTAGCGCTTGTGAGCATTAAGATTTGAGACAGTCACGCAACATGCTGATATGTTTCCAACTCCTCAAAATCAGGTAGGAGTGAGCAAGTGTATATATATATAAGTGTGTATAGTAGATACACTTTTGGTTGAGAGAGAGAGAATTTTTTTCACCAAAAGTTCCAAGAGAGAGAGAGAGAGAGAAGAAAAAAAGGGACACTCCATGAGTCTGCATCACTTTTGGCCGTCAAAAATCATCATTCTTCTTCCTCCATTCCAAAACGGCTTTTATATAAACGCAAAACGGGCTTCTCTTGCTCCGATCATGTTCTGAATGACAGAACAAAAACTATTTTTCCTCATTTTTACTTTATTCTCTCATACTCTTGCTATTTCACTTGCTTTTTGCTCTCTCTCTCTCTCTCTCTCTCTCTCTCTCTCTCTCTCTCTCTCTCTCTCTCTCTCTCTATCTCTACCTCTACTCCAACTTTTCAACAAACTATATATAATTGAGAAAAGTTAGCAAAAAATTTTTTTCTCAACTTTTTGGCACATACGATGATTAGCATTTAATAATTGTTAACTAACTAACAAACTGAATTCTCTTTTCCCACTGATAAGATGAAAAATATTCATTTTCTACACTCAACTTTGACTCATTATTTGTTTATCATGTCTTCGTCTCTCTTAAATTGGAGGGAAGAGAGAGCGAAGAATTGATCTTTATCAACAAATTGACTAAGAAAATTTTATACCAATTAATCATCAAAAAACAAATATTTTCGATAGAACACAAAAAAGGTGACCAAAATAACACAATAACTAGTGAAGGATGTTGATAATGATAATACATGTATTTTATGTATCACACACGTATGCAGATTAGGGCAATTCGAAAGGAAGGAAGAAAGAGAGAGAGAAAGAGAGAGAGAAAAACAGAGAGTGAGTATTCCAGAACGAGGTTGATTGTAACATGAGATCATCGATTGAGGATGAGGTTAAAATGAAAGTTAGAGAGAGAGAAGGAGAGAGAGAAAGAGAGAGAGAAAAGTAAAGAAAAAAAAAAGAATTTTTTTTTCATCAACTCACCGTCAGCAAAATTGATCTGTTCATCGTTGGTATATTCTTTAACATGGAATGTTTCACTAATATCGACTTCAATAGTCTTGGTATCTTGAATTTGATCAAGGGAAGCAAATTGACGCTGTATTTTCAATTGCTGTAAATGGTGATGCTTGTAATTGTGAACATGATGAACAAGTGAGATGAGTGAACGTGTGGAGTGATCACACAGTGAACAATGATAATACAATTTACTTGATTCGCCTGATTGTTGTTGGGCTTGAATTTTTTGTAATGCAATCAATGAGCGACGTTGTTGTAGGTGGAGAAAAACTTGGTATGAATAATCGTGTACTCGACTGGTATTTGCATGAAGTTTGAGCTTATTTATAGAATTCTCGTAATAATCACATAGATTACACCGGACATGCTGGACATTCATCGAATTGGCTGCTGCTGAACTACCATTACCAGCAGTAGTTAACAATTTTAATTTCCATTCTACAGCTCGTCCACCTTCTTTAATGTGATTCACATGCTGCAACTTGGCAATATGTTTGTCCGTTTTACAGTGGAGCTGAAAATTCGCTTTCAAATGAGTCTTATAGGAACACAATTTACAGATATAATTGCCACCCACTGCCATGTGTACCTCTGAATCGCCCGTTTTGGTTCTATCCATTAGACAATGAGCTTCAAGCGCTTCAATCGTATCACAAGTGAAAGTGGTACAAACACAACACTGAAACAATCCACACTTATCATCATATGGAACCGATTCAAATCTCAGACTAGCATCAGTTGAAGCAGCAGCAGCAGCAGCAGCGGCAGCATTATTCACAGCAATAGTATTATGATCAATATCGACATTGCCCGATAAACCATGTCCACTGGGACCCATAAGCCCTGCTCCCAGCATACTACCAAGAGCGGCAGCCGCATTAGGACCATTGGCACCCAACAGAGTGGACAACATGGTGGGATTCATGGAGGCAAGCAAGGCCAATAAGTTTTTCTGTTGCTGCTGTTGTTGTTGCTGTTGTACTGCGGCGGACTGAGAATTTGGTGATACATTGCTCGTGGCTCGATTTGATTGTTGGCTAGTTTGCTGTTGCTGTTGTTGTTGCTGTTGACCTGATGGTGTGACAGACTGTGGTGAAGTTTGGCCTGACTGTTGCTGTTGTTGTTGCTGTTGCTGTTGCTGTTGGAGAAGAGCACCCATAGCATTACGTTGCTGATTATAATTCCACATCATAAGAGCATGATTGAAGGCAAAATCAGCGAGAGCAGCTTCCGGTTGTATACCATCCGCTGTCCCACTGCCACTTGCACCACCACCACCGCCAACACCGCCAGTAGCGGCATTGGCTGGTCCACCAGGTAGACCACCAGCACCAGCAAGTGCGGCAAGAATGCCCGGATGAAAGGGCATCATTGAATCAGTGTTGGCCAGCATACCCGCACTTTGTAGTGCTTTCAATTGTTGCCAATGATTGGCATTCTGTTGTATCACCATACAATTGTGTGTATGCTTTTCGGATGTCATGTGTATTCGCAAATTACGAGCCACATTAGTTTCATAATTACACACATCACACTTAAAGCTAACTTTAGGCTTACTACCACTATTTGCGACACCAGCAGCGGCGACCACTTGTCCTGGCAGACTGATGGATGACAGGGACGATGTGGTTATAGGAACATTGGCACCTTGTAGAGCAGGAACTTGTTGAAGAGGATTATTTTTGTCACCCACACCGACAACACTGGCATTGATGCCCGGTGATGAAGCATTTGAAACAGGAAGAAGGCCACTAGCACCAGGACCACCAACACTACCACCACCGCCACTGACACCACCACTGACACCACCACCACTGGCGGTGACACTAGTACCACCAGTACCGGTGACAGTTGTACCGTTTGTTGAATTATTCAGTCCACTACCAGTGACAAGTGATACCGGTGATAGACCACTTGATGGTCCAACATTTTTGCTCATATTAGCGGCAGCAGTGACCACAGCGGCTGCTGCGGCGAGATTTTGTGCTGCTTGACTCAGTGTCACCGCATCACTTCCACCACCACTGCCACTTGAGCCCACCACAACACCACCACCAGCACCGCCGACGACACCCGGTGTACTGCCAGCACCAGCACTGGCGGCAACTGCGGCAGCGGCAACTATGGCATTATTTTGTTGATATTCCAATTGATTGTTAATATGTTTATCCGATTGCATGTGAATGGAAAGATTACCTTTGGTTGTGGTTGAATAATTACAAATATCACAACAATATGGCTTATAGCCACATGTATACGTTTCACCTCGGGCCAAACGTGGATGAGGTGTATTGGATATACAAAACATACAGCTCATCTCACTTTCCGGATGTTTTTCTTTCATATGTATTTCCAGGGTTTCCTGGTACTTATAATGCCAATTGCATTTGGGACACTTGAGCGTCTTACACGAATTTCGTGAATGCATCATTGTCATATGGCCGCCTAGCGAACGAGATGAACCCAAAATCATATCACATTTTGGACATTCAACACCATTGGTTTTTCCGTCTGTATGCTGTGAACAAACAAACGGTGAACCAGTGGTCAGTGTATTGGTTGATGCCGTTACTCCAGTGGCCAGTGTGTGACCGTCTCACCAAATTCGAAATCAACAGATATATTATAGCGCGTAATCTTGGTGTTGCCTGTATAATTATTATTCTTTTCCCTTTGGATGCTGGATGATAATGTATTCACGGAGTGAGTGAGAGAGAATGTGTGTATGTGATGCAGATCAGTGTATGACAGAATATATGTGTGTGTATGTATAAATATCAATAAATCGGCCCGAACACAGATGATGTTGGTAGCGGTGATGTTGTTGCTGTTGATGTTTTCGTCGATGAGCAGGAAATAGGAGAAGAAGAAGAAATGGAATAAAGAAAATGTATAATCGAATAATACTCGCACAGAGTATGAATCAAGCTGGCAATAATAATAATATTATCAGTAGTAGTGATGGTCATAGACGGAGAGGAGGAGGAAGAGGAGGAAGAAGGGTTCATTGTGACCATACAACACAGAATGATGGTTGAATGATAGTAGTGGTAGTGGTTGTTGTAGTCAACAATTCTCGGTGGGGGTGGTGTAAGTGGAATGAATGAATAAATGAATCAGAGTTAGAGTGTGATAGAAGTGAAAGGGGTACAAAAGAGAATAGTAACATTTAGCAAAATGGAAAAATTCGAGAAGAGAGAGAGAGAGAGAAAGAAGAGCGAAAGAGAGAGAAAGATAATATTCTAGTCAAAATCACCAAAAGTAGAATGTATGCACAAAGATAAAATAGTAGTAATTAAGGTTGTTGTTGTTGGAAGATTCTCTTGTTGTGTTATTGGTCGGTAGTATTTTAATAATCGAAAAAAACTTGTTGATGTTAATTTTTTAGTTGGTTGTTGTTGGTTGTTACTTTTACTTGCTGTTTGTAGTAGTAGTAATAGTAATAGTAGATAGGAACTTGCTAGGAACTTTTTCTTAGGAACTTTTCGGTGGAAAGAGAGAGAAATATTATGAAGAGTACCAACACAACACACTACATTTAATGGTATTGAACAAGATAAATTATATCTGTATATTGAAATAATATACTTTCATTCTATTGTATTATTATTATTATTTTCATATAATAATTTTTTGAGCACATATATACACACATACATGCATATACACACTCATATACACACCACACACACAATCGAGGCGCGCGTACACAAGATTGGAAACTTACAGACTGATCTCACTTCTTTTTCTCACATTCAAACACACACACACAACTCTCTCACAAACTTGAGGGAGTCGAGGGAGCTCACTACAGAGAGAGAGAGCAGAGAGAGTACAGAGGGAGCCGAGAAAGACTCCCTCCAACAGTAAAGACAGCCTCCTTTGAGTGAGATAGTAGCTCCCGAAATGAATAAAATTTTCATATCGCTCGATAGTGCGCCATCCTGTGGAATTATTGTTCCCTAGCAAAAGTTGGCGAAGAGAAAAAAAAGTTTTTTTTTTTCACAGAATAACTTGGCCAAAAGTTTGATTCATTTACTTTTCGAACTTTTCTTCGTTTATGGCTATTCTTTTCTCCTAGGGTGTTTTCTCTTACAATAGAAAACTTTTCTCAAGTTAGATAATGAGTAGGCTACTGAGAGTACTTGAGAGACAATTTGAGACTAGAATAGGTTACCATGTACATCGGATGGTTTGTGTCCATGTGAATATGTCTACAGATGTCCACGCTCTTACATGACTCGAGATTGATCTGATGCAGCTTTGAGAATAATTTTGTTGAGATTTCGGGTTAATTTCAGGCCTTTTCTCATCAAAAATGATTCTGACTTCAAATCGGATAATACTACACAGTGGGAAAACTTTTATCGGTCATTTCCAGAATACTGTCAGTAATCTTGAGACTTTGATTGAATTAGCCTGAAATATCTAGATCTTGAATGATTTGAGCTGATATAATAGTAAAGCTTTAATAGAATAATGGCTTATACACTAAATCATATCGGGCAACAGTTGGATGAGTGAGATGATCTTTGGATTGAAGGAACTTAGAGGGTATTTTCAAGGTGAGTTAATGAATACTATCTTGATTATTCTAAGTCCGAAACTTTTAAGCATTCCATACTACATCAATTACAATATTGTAATTTTCTTCTCTCAAATACATATTCTGAATATTCTGAATATCAAATCCACCTTCTGAGGAAGAGAATCAAAATCAAGACTGTATTGATAGCCATGGTGGGTTTGATTTGAAATGTTCTATGTCGAAGAATATAATAATCTTTTTCTATCAATCAAAATGGAAAGGAAAGTGCACTTTTAATTAAAAATTGAAATTAACAATTCAAAAAAATCGACAACCTATTTCGGTTTACCTTATTCTCCCTACATGAGGTATGAATTGTAGCAGTTAATTCTCATAAACCAATATACATGTACCTGAATTTGCATTCAGATTGAAAGAATCACACACACACACATGATTCCCATTTCAACAGTAGCCATAATTTATCAACTGACTGAAAGCAATTGTGTTTATATCAAGAACCAGTAAGGCAATCAATTCATTTTCAAATTTCTTTCCATTCCTAATAGAAGTGAAAAATGTTTTATATGAGAGAAAGAGAGGGAAAAAAATTATCCAGCTAAGCGAACGTGTGGCAGATTGATTCACTCTTTCTCTATTCGTTCAAATCATTTTCTTGTACCTTGTACACTTGTTATCATTATTATTATTATTATCATTATTATTTTTCTTTCATTATTATATATTATGGCCACTCGAAGGATGCCAGGACAATGGTGTTGATGAATTTTAAAGTGATCACTGGTCAGTATCGTATTGCCTGCCCAACTGGACACACAAGCAAGGCGGAGGCCGAAATGAGACTCATGATGAATTCATAAGAGAGATGAGAAAGAGAGAGAGAGGAGAAAACACTTTCAACATTCGGACGATGCCTCGATTGGAAATTGTAAGCATAAATATAAAACATTGCTGGCACGTCTCAAGAGTGCAGGTAAGAAGATGGAGAGAAGATGAAGAAGAAGAGAGAAAAATAAGAAGAAGAGAGAAAGAATGGTGAAGAGGAGAAGAGAGAGAGAGAAGAAGAATAAAGATGATTATGATGGATGGAGCATGCAAAGACCCATGTTGATGAATCTTGAACGAAAATTATTCTATACTAATTGTTGGCCTGATGGATTCATTATAAGTGACGTAAGAAAGAGAGAAAGAGAAAGAAAGAGAACATCTTTGCAGCAATCGTGGCCGCATCATTGGAACAGATCAAGGCGAGAGAGAGAGAGACGAAAAAGAAAGCGAAAGAGAGAGAGAGACGTGCAGGCCTGAAGCCTCCTCTTAATCAGGTTAATGAGTGAGCTCGCGGAGTGTATTAATGAATATTGATGGCTATTTGACAGTCTTCTGCATCGCTCAAAAATCATTTCTGATCGGTGCACTTATGCAACTATTTCTCTCTCTCTCTCCCTTTCTCTTCGCTTCGTCTTAGTGGATTATAATTGCTCATCAAAATCTCATGATAGCCCCTCTCTCCCGGAACTTTCTTTCTTTTTTTCATCTCTCTCTCTCTCTTTCTCTTTTTCTCTCACTCTCTTTCACTCTCTTTCATGCTGTTTATTCATTGCCTCAGCCTCCGATCACCTCTCTCTCTCTTCGAATATTTTCGCCTCTTATTTCAAACGCTCCCACTTACTAATCCTCTTCCAAATGCAACATGTTCAAGTCCCAAGAAAGACTGAGACAACAATTAACAGCCTGCCACAGTAAAAAGAGCGAGAGAGAAGAGAAAGAAAGAGAGAGAAAACTTAAGAATTCAAACAATAGAAACAAACATGCTAATGCGATGAGAGACTCGGAAAGAGCGAGAGAGCTTTTGTTTTTAGCTCCTTTTTCTTGGACACTATTGAGAAGCCAGCTGATGAGGAAGGTAAACGAAAGAAAGAGAGAGAGACAAGGAGGCAAGGAGGGAGAAAAAAGTTCTAACAGGACCCATTGGCAAAAGGATCCAAACTATGGACTTTCGAGGTGTCCAAAATGAGCAAAAAAAGTGGAACGTTGAGCGGTAGAAAATATGCAGATGAGAAAAGCTTGAAGCGAAGGCAAATGTCTAGATGCGTGACCATCGCCTGATTGAAAGCTCGTAATTATAAGCCTCTTATTAACAGGAATTTGCTTTCTTCAAATCATTTGGTTCTATCTCTCTCTTCTCTCTCTCACCCCTCACCCCCTCAGCCCCTCTCCCGCATCTTCATCTTCACTCTTAAGGCCAGCTTCTTCTTCTCTTGGCCATCCAGCACAATATTCCTCTCTCTCTCTCTCTCTCTCTCTCTCTCTCTCTCTCTCTCTCTCTCTCTCTTCGTCGTAATAATAATACGTTTCAAATGTTGAGCCAATGAAAGAGAGAAAAGAAGCAAGTCAGGTCGATGAAATTGCTTTTAATTGCAGCTCTCTCTCTCCATGCTTTCTCTTTCTTCCCTCGGACCAAGGCACACACAGCGTTCTCTAGCCTCCAAGAAAGAGAAGAGAGCTGCCAAATCAACATCATTCCTTTTGCTCGCCTTTCTTTTCGAAGCTCCTTTTCTTTGATTGGCCTCAGCTTGATTTGCTTATAATTAGACTCAGTCAGAGTCTCAAAAAAATGAGCCGAGGGAAGCAAGAATCAACAAAAAACATCGAGAGAGCAGCTCTCTCTCTCCCTGTTTTCACACTGGAATCGCAATCAGCACAATCGATTGTATCGAAGGTAGAGAAAGAGAGAGAGAGAGGAAAAATTTTCATCTCAAATTTTCTGATGAACAGATAAAATGGCCACTTTTTACAGTTCCCAGGCACACTTAAGCACACATACATATACACACACACACGCCAAGATGAGGAGATAAAATTTCCCCTCAAATTATGATGAGTATAATGAGGCAACCAATACTTGAACAGAATAGTTTCTTTTTTTTGAGGGAATATTTTCTCTCTAATTTAAGAATTACCATTGTTTTTAGCTTCACTCTCTACCTGTGTGTGTATGTGTGTGTGAATACCTGAAGAAAAATTCGAAGACACTGATTACATGCTCTTTCTCTCGGTATGTTTACTAAGTGAGTTTTTAGGAGGGGGAGAGAGGGGAGGGCTTCGCTTTACTCCAAGTGAGTGGGCTGAGGGGGGCCAGATTGCCAAAAAACTGGTACACACGGGCGAGGTCACCAGGGCGGAGGTGGATCAAGTGGGTGCAAGCGTGTGTGTGTGTGTGTATATGTGTGTATTTGAGCAGCTTTTCATGGAGCCTCAGATATTTTTTCTTCTACTTCTGAAAGATATCTGCCGGAGGATGAAGAGAGGAAAGAGCAATGTAATGTGTATCGTTGAGAATGGTCGTTCACTTTCTTCTCGCCTGAATATCTCTCTCTCTCTCTCTCTCTCTCTCTCTCTCTCTCTCTCTTTCTTTCTTTCTTTCTTTCTTTCTTTCAACTTGTTAGAAACTCTGAAATGATCCTTCATTAACATTGAATTTGAATGTTTAAGTGTTGTAATGAAAGGAGCCTTTAAGAATAAGAGAGAGAGGATTGAAAACTGAATGATCATTCCATTGGCATCTGATGAGAGCTGTTTTGCAAGCAGGTTTTGCAATAAAAACCGGAGAAATCTGATGATATAAGAGAAAGAGAAAGAGAAAAAGAGCCCAAGAGAAAGAGAGAGGGAGAAAGAGAAAGAGAAACCCGAAATGCCTGATTGCCGTGAATATCTTTATGCTTGTCAATAATGATGATTGCTGAAATTTCCTCTTCTGACTCATTTGGAAAGCTCATAGAAGAGAGAAAAGAGAGAAGAGAGAGAAGAGAGAGAGCAAGTGAGAGAAAGAAATTAAAATATTTGATTCAATATAATCTTATCAAAGCTCACCCACACATTGTGTGGGGCTTGGCGTGTGTTGTATATATATTTGTGTTTGATTGCCATCGGTTAATGTCGGACTCAAAGATTGATGGTGAATATTCATGAGCTAGGCGAGGAGTGTGATCAAGCAACAGGGAGCTTCAAGGTGTACAATGTCCACATGAATCAATGATTGAAGCCCAGAAGCTGAGGAAGCAAAGAGAGCGAACAAGAGAGAGAGAGAGAGAGAGAGAGAGAGAGAGAGAGAGAGAGAGAAACTTGTGGATGAGATAGAGAGAGATTGATGAATGAACGGATGATGGTGGCAATAAGAAGTGAGAGAAGAAAAAGAAAAGAAAAAGAAATAATAAAGGTATGAAAAGCTAAGAAGTAGAAGCTCATAGGAGGACGGAAGTGGGTGACATGTCCTGGGGATGGTTGTGGAGGATGATGATGTGCTTGTGGTCATGTCATCCGAAGTGATGGGGGGGGAAGAGGGTGGTGGATGGAAAGAGCAGAAGAGCAAAAGAGCAAAAGAGCAAAAGTGGGGAGTGCATGCATGGAGGATGCTGAGTTGGAGGGGCCAAGAAATTAAGTCACAAGGCGTTTGGCATGGAGACTGGGTGATGACAAAGGTTGGGGGTGGCGGAAAGACGTTGATGCGAATAAAAGGCGGCTGAGAACAATGTTAATGAAGGTTATTAGACAGGAAACCGAGTTTGTTGGTGTAATTAACAAGAGTAATTAAGTTGCCTTTCACTCCACACATACACACACAATCGGGTTCTCTTTGATGTGGTTCAAAAGGGACGGAAATGAGGGTTCACATGAGTGAAGCTCATTGAGAGAAAGAAGAGAGAGAGAGAGAGAGAGAGAGAGAGAGAGAGAGAGAGAGAGAGAGAGAGAGAGAGAGAGAGAGAGAGAGAGATGCTGAAGAAAAAAACTTATCCATTCATCACTGCCTTTTGTCCTCATCAAAAGCCAATTTGATTCACGAAAGCCCACTAGTGTCCAAAACAATAGTTTATCAATGAATTAAGCCTGTGTATTTCATGTTATTCATTCATTATCAGGTAAAATCTGATGATAGACATCGTCATAGGAGCAGCAAGGGAGAGAGAGAGAAGTTTATTAGGCGAGTATATGTCTGTACTTATGAAAAATGGCCCTCAAAAGTTACATTAGACAATGAGAAAATCAAATTTTCTCATAGAAACGGCTATCGATTGTCTGTGGGATCGTTTCATTACTCGAAAATACACACTCATACACACACAGACAGTTGAATGTTGAAGCTTGCTAATGACAAAGAGGAAGATTGGTATTGATTTGAAATGGAAATTTCTAATTACTTTCCAATGATTTGGCTTTATCCTCTTTCCTCTGTGATTAAATTTTTCATTTTCTCTACCATGTGTTGGCAATATGAAGGTAAAATCGCATTGCTCCAAATTTTGGCAACCTTTTTTTCAACTCGACTCCTATTTATCTGTGTTTTCAACTAGAATTGACGAAATTTCAGCCATAGCCTTGCATACTCACATGGAAGACAAGGTCAAACAAGTAGATTAGCTTGAAGGACGATAATAATCTTGCAACTGGACAGGATCAGCCTAATATGTCGGACATTTTCGAGAGTCCCGAAAAGGGAATCCATTATTAGACCGCTAGGCTAGAAAATTTTTAAGATGACAGTGTCGGACATTTTCGGTGGTCTCCCGAGTACTAAATCGGTAGTTTGGGAGGAGAGAGAATATTTTTCGGCGACTTGTCCCATCTCTCTCATGGCTTACATTGTTTGAAGGACTAGATTCAAAGTAGTGATAAAAATTAATACGATACAGAATAGAAAGAAAAGCAAAAGAGAACAAAAACTTTTGCATTCTGTTAACAATAAACTTTATCTTTTTCTTCTTCACTTGTTTGGTGCAAAATTTTTTCACACTAATTTTATTAAGAAACATCTTCATTTCTAGAGGGCACTCATGGCACTGAATTTTTTCCACCAGAATCAAGTCAATTAACTGTTTTGCATAATGAGCAATCACAAGAATGAAATTAAATGAGAAAGAGAGAGAGAGAGAGAGAGAGAGAGAGAGAGATGCCCAGAGTGAGCAAATGTCCACAGAGTTTTAATATTATATTTAGGGAACGATCTCTCTCTCTCTCTCTCTCTCTCTCTCTCTCTCTCTCTCTCTCTCTCTCTCTCTCTCTTACTCACTTGCTCACCCTAATTTACTGAGTACAGAGTGAAATGATTAGATGGATATTGATCATCTTAGTATGTGATTATTGGGAAGGATTTCATGAAATGTACACATATTCAATTTTGCCTGAGCTCAGGGCATTTGTATCGAGTGATCGAAAATTTTGAGAGGGATTTCATAAGTTCCATCCGGCTGCATGCGTGAACATGAAATATTTTCAGTATCAATTAAAGTTTTAAGAGGTTGAAAAACAATATTCCCTCATATAAGCTAGCATCCTCATCTCTATCACCATCACCATAACTGTCGTCATTATTTTTCTACTATCCGATGTGGGATCAAAGATTTTGCTCTCGTTTTTCTTCAAAAAATATGTGCTCAATGAAATATTTGAAATATGAGAAAAGCTCTGAAACAAGAGAGAATATGTGATGGAATGGAGCAGAGAGTAAAAAAGAGCAATACACAGGGATGCTGAAGAAAAAAGAGATGCTGGATGGCGTGTGGCTCAACAGCAGCATTACCGATGAGAAAAAAATGAATTAAGAGCACACATATTAAAGAGATGATAAAAAATGAATGAGTTCTTCTTGTCTTAAGGCAATTAAAAAAGAGAGCCTCTATTCATAATGTTCCGGCTGCTTCCGTTTTTTAAGATGAGCCTCAGCATCCCTTAACCCTCTTTCATTCTCATCTTTTTCACTGTCTTTTTCTTTCATGCTATACTTTCTCTTTCTCTTCTTCCTCCCTCTGCCACCCTCTCTCTCCTCTGCTTGACAAAATTTATGAGAAATCTTGAAGGGGTTGGAAAGGAAAAAAGAGAAGAATCATCATTTAATTAAACGATTGGAAGATAATTCGCAATGTGAGAGAGGGAGAAAAGTTCTTTTCAAGTTATTCGTTTGATATCCTCATCTTTTTTCTTTCGCTCTTACAGGCAAAATACCGGCTACACAGAGGAGGAGGAAAAGAAAAGAGTAAAAAACTATGGATGCTGAGGACTGGGCCAGAGGAGAGAGAGAGAGAGAGAGAGCGAATGCGAAGTGGATGAAAAAAAATTGCAAAGAGGCAAGTTAAAATGAATAAGAAGTATATATGTGTGTGTATGTGAGCAATAATTAAAATGAATTCGTTTGCATGGGGAAAAGGATGAAAATGAGGATGCATAGAATGGGGAAACAAAGGCAAGCTGGGATGCTGGGAGGAAAGAAAATAAAGGCTTGAAAGAAGTGATGAGTGATGTCGGGGAGAGGAAAAAATTGAGAGAGAGAAAGAGAGAGAGAAGATCTGGAAGTTTTTTCTGCTTTGCTCTCCATTTTTTCATTCTGGATAAAAAGAAATACTCTTCGGATGCTTGTAGATGAAACTTCATGCAGCTAATTGAATTAATGGGAGCCTGTCAAAGAGAAATTCATTATTTTCTATCTTTATTCTGTAAAAAAGTTCTCTCTCTTTCTCAGTCCCCAGCCTCTTCATCCGCATCCGAGTTCTCTCTCCCTCTACTCAGCATCCTAGCCACCTCTAAACTGATCAAGGGATGCTGCGTGTGCGTGTGCAAGTACAGCAAAATGCAAACTGTTCATCTAATGAGATCGGCTGTGATTAGCGGGACATGAGAGCTTCTCAAGCTGGATAAAACAACTACACAAGAAGAAGAAGAAGAAGAAAAAAAAGAAGAGAATAAATGCCCCACCACCCTCAAGGGCTGTCGATGGAAGTTTTAAATCAGCCATAAGAAAGGGAAAGAGGGATGCTTGGGATGAGAGGCTGATAAATTTGCATAATTCAGGATGAACACTCTCGATAAAGAGTAATATAGATTTCTTCCCTCTCCACTGTATCAAGCTTCAAGCGTGCACAATCTGCATCATAAGAAAAAAAGCCTAGGCCAAAGCAGGTCAGTGAAAGAGTGAGATGAGAAGGCTCATTTCCTCTTTTGGCATCCTCATCACTTTTTCTCATAAACTTTAGAACTTCACTACTACTCTTGTTACTTTTTTTCACTCCTTTCACCGCTTTCTCTCTCTTTCTCTCGTCCTCTTCCAACATCCAGTCAATGATGATAAGCTTTCGATGGGCTCCGAGTATTGCCATCCTCATCTCAGCACACTTTGATGATGAATCGTGGACCGGGTGAAGGGGAAAGTGGAAGCCCAAATGAGGAGGATAAAAAAATATGAGATGAGAGCGGCAATATGGCCCATTTATGATCAATGAGAACGATTGCCGATCCAATTTTTCATACAAAAATGATAAAATTTCCATAGAAATCAAGGTTGAGCCAAGTTGTCACTTTTTATCCATTCTACACTCATATCAGCTTCACTTCAATAACAGCAATATTATTGTACATCCCTCCCCCCATCCGACCTCCTTCTTCTCTCTCACACACAGATCTCTACGCCACCCATCATCCTTTGACTCTTTCTCTCCTCTATCCTCATCTTGCATTCAACAGTAAACTTTTCTTTGCCAACATCCCAAAAGAGGACATTTGAACATTTCATTTGTTAGCCTCGTGCTAATGTTTCACCCGATCATATCGATCAACGCGAATTATTCCTGCGATTGACCTCATTTTTGGGTCCCAAGCCCAACGATTTTTTCCACCTCTTTTTTTTGGGTTCACATTTTTTTCCATTCTTTCTTTTTCCAAACCTCATCCTTATGAACATGCATACCCAGCAAGTTGTGAACAGTTTCATCTTCTCTTTGTCTATGGCAATCCTCTCTCTCTCCACCATCCTCATCCCCTCTTCCTCCTCCCACAGCCGTTGTCCTTCTCTCTCTCTCTCTCTCTCTCTCATTCATAAGCCATGATTACCATTTGCCTCTCCAACACTCTCATCATGCAATCTATCCTCTTCTCGCTCTCATTTCCACGTCTATTTTTTTTTGTTCTCTCAACTTAACTCCCCCAACAAACCTCCGCCACCCCACTCCACCCCATCCCACCCCCCTCCTTGTTCACTCTCTCTTTCTCTCTCTCTCTCTCTCTCTCTCTCTCTC
>QZCP01000088.1:20345-159785 GCA_003956705.1 Brevipalpus yothersi
GAGAGAGAGAGAGAGAGAGAGAGAGAGAGAATATCACTTTTTGGAGTGGATTATTGTGCAAATAGATGAAGAGTGAAGATAAATGTAGGAAAGTAAAGTCTATCTGCACACAGTATTGTACCCATATATACACAGATGATGCTGGGTGCCAGGGTGTTGGTATGCCATGCTATCTTACCTGCTAGATCTTCGGCAAGATCATGAGGAGTTGGCCGCTGCATACACAATAATCTAGGCAACAATTCGGTGAAAAGATGGCGAACCCATGGAGCCATGACATGGGTTGAAGGAGAGCGGAAATGAACATTGATAACTCCGACGGTCACGCAAATAGAGAGTGTGATCAGAATAAGGGTGAATAGAAGATATTTTCCGAGTAGTGGTACCACAAGAGAGCTGGCGGGTATAATTTCCGCCAACAATAAGAAGAAAACTGTTAGAGAGACCAAAATTGAGATGGCTAGAGTCACTTTTTCACCACTGTCCGATGGTAGACAGAACACTAATAGAGTGAGAAATGATATACCAACAACCGGAATAATTAAATTAACTGTGTAGAAGAGGGTTTTCCGTCTCATGGTGATATTGAACGTGATCTGTGGCTTTGAACAACAATCGGACACATCATAAATGGCAGAGTCGGTGAGGATATCCCATTCAACGCTTTTGTAGAAATCAGATAAATCAATTCCATTTGTGACTCGTCGAGAGCTCTCATTTTGCAGAGAATGCCTCAAATCAATCTACAAAAACATCAAAGTTGATTTAATTGGAACCGATGGAATGGTGGTTGAGTGGATAGATGGTTGGGTAGTTGGATGGAAGAGATGCTCAATGATTGATCTGAGTATATGGTAACTGCAAACTATTCACACGCATTGGATCAATGTCACTCATTACTAGATACACAACAGGGTGGTATCAAAATTTTTGAAAGAAAAATCGACTCAAACAATTAGTGATTAACTCATAAATGGCTCAGCAGTGAGGCTTCCTGACCATTATTATTGGAAGCCGTTTCGTTTGGTTTATCTTAAGATTAACTCAAAGGATACTGTAATTGAATATCCTTTGACATGATGCTCATGATTGAGCTGTAAATCTCTCAACCCTAATGGAACATAGCTAATTGGTGTGATTTTCTTCCTAAGTACAGACCATCTCACTTATGATCCACATGTTTCATCAGAATTTTCTCAAGTAAACACAACATTTTACATGTTGAAGATCAAGATTTTCGAATCCTAGAAGAATTCGTTCACGTGGCCAGTCACAACATCAATAATAACAACAACAATATCAACGTTTTCAGCAACGTGATTTCCACATTACTCATGTTTATATTTTTTTCAAATCAATTTTTTGGTCTTTGTGTATGTGTATGTGTGGGTTAAAAGGTGGAAAGATTGATTAAACTTACCTCACGTCCAGTGTAAGTCCATGAACTGAACACCATTAAGCAAGATTGAACATCGAAAGGAAACCATTCAACATTAATCTCACAATAACTTTTATAAAGTGCCGGAGGAGTCCATTTAACTTCACCAGTATTTCGAACAAGAGCTTTGGTTATCTTGGTTGGCTCATATTTTCCATCAGCACTTGAAGATGATTACAATTAATTAATCATCAATTAGAATATACCATCAGTAGCATCTTACTTGTTAAACAGAACAATATCCGGCTGCCAGATACTCTCGGCGGGAACATTAATGAAATCAATTCCATCATATTTTTCAGGATCCCATGTCAACTGATAATCGTGCCATTTCTATCGAATATACACATATAGTGGTAGTTGTAGTGTGAGTGAGTGTGTGTGTGTACGATAAATCATGATATATATGTATGTATGTTAACTTTTTTGTTCAGCATTACTAAATTGCCTCCGATGCATGGTGATCATGGAAGTCATCTGTTTCGAATGAGCCCATCATTCGGCATAATATACTGCTACTATTCAAAAGATACACATCGTAAAATTCTTTCATCCATTAATAGGACGCTTAACTCTCTCCCTTTATTGAGACTTCTACAAGTTTCTCACGTTTAGTAGTGATAATGAGACCTCACAACTTACCAATCTTTCCTCTTCTATGCATATTCTTTAGAGAACATATAATCAAGGCTTGATAATACAGCATCATTCTTTCAATTACTTGGAATTTTCTTCTCCTTATGCAGACAAATTCATTCATTGTATATGTCATTAGCATTCTCAACAAAAGATTTGAGCTTCCTACAAACTGAAAGCTTTTTCAGGCTCAATTTCACCAGCATTTTAGGGGAAAATTTGTGTACTTTTTTGCAATTTGAAAGAATTTTGAGTAGGAAATCTCATGAATTCATATTTTTCAACAAAGAAATGCGTATTACTTGAATTTTACTAACCTGATCAATCCACACATTAGTTGACATGACCTGAAGTTTGGTGTTCTGTGGAAAATTGTGTGTATTTTGTAGTCTTGCCAAAAATTGTTGATTACTGAAAGTCTTCTATTCTTACTTACAATTTCTAACAATTGCGTCAATTTGAGTGATATTTTAACGGTCATTTTTTCTGATTCATTTTTTACAGGTCTAATCAGCTGATTATAACCTGTGAATAGATCTTCGTACAATCGACGGGAAAGAGAATGAGCGTTTGCGCGATGGGCCAACACAGCCAGTAAAACGAAAGCAATAAACCGCATTTTCAGAATGTGATTAACTTGCACATGGGAAGAACCCTTTGATACTGAGGCATGATCTATTTTTCAACTCGAAAAATCACAATTTTGTAGAATGCACAGATAAAAGTGAGTTTAAAGTCACTTCAAAATGAACAAGTTTACGTTCAGATTATTGTTAATGAAAACACTTGTTATAATTTCGTGGAGGAGCATCATGTAAAGATTCTCTGAAAAATGTCAAGCATTCCGTGCGTTTATCGGAAAAACATCCTGTTTTGAGCAGAATCCTGCTTCTCGAAGGAATCCATAAGAATTTCTATTCACGAGTCTGCGTTTGGGTAGCCTCAACATCCTGAATGCTGCATGAAACAAATTCTTTCACAGCTCTATTTGCTTTGGTCTCTAACCCAATACTTATAACTGATTTATTGTTGAATATTGATCTCGTTATATTTCTTATTCTCTTTCGACTATTTCATCACATCTGACAAAAGAGTGTTATCTCATTTTGTATAAATTCATCATACTCAATTCCACTACCAAATGTCATTCCGTTGCAATCGGAAGGTTTCCTGAAAGTGATGCATATGGATGCTTTCCGCATACTCACACTATTTCTTGCTCAAAAAATATTATTTATACTGTTTATTTATGATATAAATATCGTTTGGTCAAATCCAGACGCTAAGAGGCTCTATGATGATCTCATGAGTCAATACAACAGAATCATTCTTCCACGAACAGAAACGAATGAACTTGTGAATGTATCTCTGGGATTGAAACTCACACAAATAATTGATCTGGTAAGTTTTTCGCTTCTGTTTCTTTTGATCAATAATTGAGAAAAAAACTCTTATTTGAGTCGCTCAACTATCTAACTGAATTGTTTTTCTCGACTCAGAATCTGAAGAATCAGATTCTTACCGCCAATGTTTGGATGCTCCAGGTAAGGTATAACTTTCTCTGATAATATACGCAACACATATATAAATTGTTGCACAAGCTGTCAAGTTTTTGAATGCTTTCTCTTCTTCATGAACTTCAGGAATGGACTGATCCTAAGCTATCATGGAATCCTGTTGAGTATGGTGATGTTTCTGAGCTTTATGTTCCTGCAGAAGAGATTTGGACTCCAGATTTGGTTCTTTACAACAAGTGAGCCATTCCTTTTCTCTAAACTCATATTTGTGAACAATTACAATGATTCTTGATTTAGGAATACAGCTGATGTTTCAATTGATAAATCTGCATTTGATGATTGAAGACAAGATTTATATGCAATAGTTCAAATTTTTATGAAGCCTGCAAAATTTCAATTGTTATGGGCCCTTGATCATGATTCCGAAGGAATATTTTTCTATCATCCTGAAATATAAGGTAGCTTGATAGAGTACTTTTTCCTTATCTGGAACCTCTTTTATAGCCCAACAATGATTTATAAAGTGAGCAAAATAGCTTTGAACCTTTTTTGAGTCACTAAAAACCTCTTGAAATATATTCCCTGCTGAATTAAGGTTTAAATGGTTGGGTCAATACCCTCTCTCTTTTTCTCTCTCTCTCTTTCTTTATTTCTTTCTTCTTCTTCTTCTTCTCTTCTCCTCTCTTTCCTTCCTTTGCAATGGAACTCCAGTGATGAGTGATAGTTAGGAGCATCCTTATAGATTTTACTTATGCGGGCTTACTTCAGAATTTTCCACTCCATGAAAGATATCCATCTAGCGTTGTCTATCGTTTATTCTCTTCTGGGTCAGAATTATTAGTGGGGAAAGAGCTCGATATCTAACACGTAACCTATTGCTCAAGGCTTGGAAAAGGAGTAATATTGAGCTATGGAAACACCTATTATCATAGAAAAATGAGTGAATCTTCTTATAAGACAATTGAATATCTTGCTGATCTCGTTTCAAATCTAATGTTACATTGATGAGTTTTTTGTTCTTATCTAAATCAGCTTAAAGTCACTTACTCAGCTGGAAACTTTATGTTTTAAGTTCCTTTTTCTGAAGGAATACTTTTCTCTTTTACACTGTAATGGAGATTTACTCTAGCAGAAAGAATGTCATTACAAATATGCACATGCAAGATAAAAATTAAAAGGGTTACATTTGCATGCAGATAATTTTTTGCAACTTGTTAATCATTTAATAGATAGTATCATCACTCAAAATAAATTTCTTTCAACTCATCATCTCATCCTCAATAGTGCTGATGGCTTTCCAAGTGTGACTATCATGACAAAAGCCACGCTTCGATATGATGGTAAAGTGTCCTGGTCTCCTCCTGCTGTGTTTAAAACCGCTTGCGCCATCGAAATTGAAGCATTCCCATTTGACACGCAAACATGCTTCTGGGACATTGGCTCATGGACCCATAATGAAGGAGTGGTAAGAATATTTTTTCCTCCATCACATTCATATTACAAATCATTAGCAGTTGGTAGTTGAGATACGAGAAGAGACTTCCAAGCTTCCCTCTGTGAATGAGAATACTAGCTCGATACAATTTCTCTAGCTTATAGTGAAATCCTTATCGAAAGATATATGACCATTCATAAAAATGAGCAATTATGTTCTATCAATCGAATTCTTTGATGATTTGTAAATTTAGCATCGTTCCACTGAATGTCAATCGTGATTTGTGGATTGAAACTCAAGCAGATATTTTCTATGAAAATAGGAGAACCTGTGTGATTGATTGAATGAATATCTATTTGATCCATTTTTCTACATACTCAAAGGTTTTGGAAAGTTTTGAAATTTCATTCTTCTTCGTTTTGAATAATGTTAGAAAACATATGAGTAATATTGAAAAGAAGCTGTACTCTCACAGAACTACACTATTATTATTATGATACCCCATTGAAGCCAATTATGATTCATTTCAATGCCATTCCGAATAGAATATAACAAGTGAGCGAAAGATGTCTCTTTTTAGCTGTTAAATTTGTATGAAAAAATGAAAGATAGATAGAGAGAGAAAGAGAGAAAGAGAAATCAACATTAGAGGCAGATGTCAAAAGAAATCAAAGCTGACAGAATAAAAACGGTGTTAAAATCAATGAGGTTCCAGATAAGTTTTTTAGCCTGTCTGTCACTTGCTATCAGCTAGTATTCTTGCAGGATTGATTTTTCAAATGGAAAACTTTCGATAGTCTCTCACAAATCAAGACTGACTGACTGTTACGAGAGTCCGTCTCATCATTTCCAAGCTGAAAAACGCCATTCGAGCACAACAAATAAATCTTTATCCAATATCGAAGAATGAGCTAGGCCATGCAAGGAGAAAAATATGACATGTATGACGTCTACGAGGACAGCAACATTGGATACCATTCAAAATTTCAGCCATCGGGCTTTCTCCTCTTGTCATCTTGATTATGAGCGTTTACTTCGAGTTTCACTGTCTTTCACCATCGATTTTCTCTCTCTCCCTCTCTCTTTTTTCTTTCTTTCTCTCTTTCTTTCTCCTCTCAGCATCCATGTGTGTGCATAAAGAGAGATACTTGATCACTAATTTTCCTTTTGCCTTTCCTTCTTTCTTTTCTTCTTTCCAGATTTTTCTTCGAGTTTTGGATAACAAACTAAGCACATCCAATGACACATCTAAAAGCATAGACTTATCAGAATATTATTTGAACGTCGAATATGATGTAATGAATGTCTCTGGAGAGAAGCGTATTCTGGATTTTGACGAGAATCCATTCGCTCGAGCACGTTTCAGCATCACTTTGCGACGTAAAACTCTATTTTATACCATCAATTTAATTCTTCCCTGTATATCCATATCATGTATGTCCATTTTGGTCTTCTATTTGCCATCCGATAGTGGTGAAAAGGTATGTGTTTATGTCTTGTTTTTATTCACTTTTCTCAAAACTTTTCATCAATACATCGTCTGCTCAGATCCTCATTGTTATCGAGATCATTGAACTTTTCTGAATTGACTTCATTGTTCAAAATCTTGTAACCGAGCCAAAAATCGATCATCTCATTCGATTTTGGCTGAGAAAAGGATGGACATTCACCCTATTTTGTGATAGAATAGAGAGATAGAGAAACCTTTTGAATCTGTTATTCTATACCATCCTGGAATATTTTCCGACTCATTTATATCTCACTATGAGATAATCGCTTCAGTGAGTGGACAATATCTCCGATTATACGAGACAAACAAACATTTTCGCAACCATCAAACAAGAAGAAGCCGTGATCATCCCTTTTTCTTTTTGGAAATCTAAGAATAGCCAATAAACCAGTGAGTCTTGGTGGTAAAACAGGAGTAAATTGAAGTAAATGAGTAGTTTCACTTGTCATCCGAGAACAAGCATTGTCCAATATAATTTAGCTTCCCCAAAAAATGATTCGATACTCACGCTATGGAAGGACCCCTGTTATTGAAGTGTTCTTTTGCTTGTGTGCGTGTGTGTGTGTGTGTGTGCATGTGTGTCATCTCTAGGGGACTAGAAATTGAGACAAATCGGTATGCAACATGATTCTAGCATGGAGTGATAAATGGTCATCTCTTTTTGGCAGAAAAGTCATCATCATCTTCTTCATGATGATTTGAGCAATAGTGTTAGATGATTCATCTTTTTTAGGTGTAATTTGCAAATCAAAATTTTCATTATTGCTCATAATGTCACATCTTTTTTCTCCTTCTCTCTCCTTTTCTCTTCCTCTATTCCGTTACTTACTTTGGAATGAATTCTTATTCTGGGCCATTGGAAAAATTTTCAAATGTCTACTATTATTGTGAAAATTATTATTCTTTCTTCCTATCATGCTTTTTCTCTCTCTCTTTCTATCAGGTTTCTCTATCAATTTCCATTTTGCTTTCACTTACTTTTTTTCTACTCGTCTTGATCGAAATCATTCCAAGCACATCTTTATCCATGCCTCTTATTGGTCGATATTTGTGTTTCACCATGATATTGGTCACTTTGTCATGTGTAGTGACCATAGCTATACTGAATATTCATTTTCGATCACCATCAACTCACATCATGTCACCTCGAGTTCGAAAAATATTTATCCATACTTTACCAAAGATGCTCCTCATGAAGCCGCCGCAATATCGTCTAGAGCATCGAGATGATTCAATCTTCTCGCAAATGAAAAAACAAGGTATGAATGCATCTCTTGATTAAATTATTTATCACTCTTGTGTGCAAAATTTGAATGCAAATATTACATGATTGCGATCGTGTCTTTGTGTCCATAGATCGTGAATCAGGAGTGGAAATTGAATTTTTTCATGAATATCTGATATATGTCATCACTTCCATATCTGATACACGAAATTGTAACACGAAAGTCACTGTTAAGCTAAGTAATCAGCAATGAAGCTGTCCTTCATGAGAATCACAATTCACTTCTTCTTGCTAACAAGGTTACTGATTTGATAAACTTGCTCAATCGCGATGTGAATGTCATTTGTTTTGACAATTGGAGCCATTATTACTTTAATTGAGGAAAACTTTTCCTTTCCTCATCCTTCATCTAGTATGTAGTCTATAAAACTCATAATCAGGTCTTCGAAACTGTTTTCCTAGCTATCACTCGAATTTGATCACAAGTCACTCGATTGCTTAACTGAATGTCTTGTTTTCAATTTCCTCTTCTGTAATTGATCGAATTGCCAGCAGATTCTATAAAAATATACGAGAGAAAATTCAAGACACTTGGTGAATGTCTCCAGAGGAGAAGAAAGCGAAAGAAAGAAAGAAGCGAAGGACTTTCTCATTGATGTTCGATCTCCTTCTTAGTCCTCCTCACTATTCTATCTTTTCATTCATCACAATGTCCGTTGGTCGTGCTACTTTTACCATTCTCACAGCAACAACAACAACAACAACGATATATATACACACACACATTTCTTTGGATGCTTTCCTCTACATTCCATCTACTCATTCCAACATCTCATGAGACTTGGACAGCTTCTCTCTCTCTCTCTCTCTCTCTCTCTCTCTCTCTCTCTCTCTCTCTCTCTCTCTCTCTCTATCTATCTCTCTCTCTTTCTCTCTTATACTAGCTTAGTTTTGTTTCACATCTCTTCTGCTTTTATTTCTATACTTTTTAGAGCTCTTATGTAATAGGAAGTAGATGATTGGAGCGTTCAAGTCTTGATGGGTTTTGTGATTCAGTTTCATCCGAGAAGCTCCCCTGTTTGCTCTACTCTTTCATAACTAAATCAGTAAACTTGAACTGTATTTCCGTTACTCTCTCAACCCAGATTATTTGCAAATTCAAGCATAGCATCATGAATTTTACAACAATTGACTCGTAATCCTTCTATCATTTTAACTTCCTTACTACCCATACAATCCATTATTACTGAATTGTGATGCAATTAGATCTCTTATTTATCATTCCAATTAGTTTTTTATTCGTCGATGACTTTTTCTCTTTCTTCTTTCGTTGAACCCTCTCGCAAAGGTATTACTCATTCTTTTTCGAACGCTTTTCATTAGAAAGTGAGTTCAGTGTTTTTATGAAATTCTGACGTTTTGAAGGCCTGAATGGTAGGAAAATTCATTTCATCATGCCATCACTCTAGAGAGAAAGAAATGGATTCGGATATCATTTTCTCTTGCTCTTCATGAGATTCCTTCAGTAATGAATAATTGACTCTCTTCTACCGATGTTGAAGTGCAAGGAGAGAGAGAGAGAGAGAGAGAGAGAGAGAGAGAGAGAGAGAGAGAGAGAGAGAGAAAGTGAAATTCTTTAGTAAAGAATAAATTATTTTCTGAACCACTAGTACAGTGACTATTATTAACATGGTAAATTTTTCCATAGGGCAAGCACGGCAAAAAAGTCATAAGAAGTGTCGCAAGCCTGATAGAGCTCCTCCAACAGCATCAAATGGCCCTCCATCACCTCTTCCTCCTCCGCCACCTCCTCCACCATTGTCTTCTCAATCACCCCAGCCTCCGACTGGTCTGAATGGTGAAACACTCAGCATAAATGAACTAGACTCAAGTCCAGGAGCCACTGATCGTGGAGCTGGTCGAGGAGAAAGCTATTTGGCCAGTGGTTTTGGTGGCTTGATGGCGAGCTATCCTCGTGAAATTGAGAAAGCGATCATAAACATCATGTTCATCGCCCAGCATATCGATAATACAGAAGAATTTGAGAGTGTAAGTATGAATGTTTATCTATTTGTAAATGTGCCCACAAGAGGGTGAGAAGAAGAGCTAAGATGATGGTAATGATGACCACTTGAGATGCAAACCGTTATGACTTGTCTGTGCCTTTCCACACTCAAGCATTCATTTTGTCCGACATCAAGCAATCCGCCCATTAAATGGGTCCTCGATTTATTCACTCTGATTCATTCTGAGTCTGTGGAAATAGATCGCGAAACAAGTAGATGCTGTGGTAAAGAAGTAAAGTCCACTCTCTTTTTTACCCTGATGAATGGAAACCCATTGAGTTTCTATCAAGAGCTTTGGTGCTTTTTAAAATGCTTTGAATCGAGCGATTTGATAACCATCATGAAATATTGCCCCAAAGAAACACAAAGACAAAAACAATCAGAATCTTACTCTCTTTCTCCAATCTCATCTTGCCAGCTGTACATCCAGAAAGTTCAAAGAAAGTAAGAAAGAAAGAAAGAAAGAGAGAGAGAGAGAGAGAGAGAGAGAGAGAGAGAGAGAGAGAGAGAGAGAATTCACGGTAGCTGTTTTTGCTAGTGCAAAACTATTATCCTATTATTTCGAGGAAAAGAGCAAGAGAGAGAAAAAGGAAAGACCATAATCATGCTATTTAGGTTGACAATCGGCAATACAATAGACTCGCCAGAATGGTCATGAAAGATTTGGAAGAATGGAATAGAGGACCAGGAAGTGCATCCAAACAGCTGATCTTGAGACTATCCTATCTGTGCTTGTGTGTGTGTATTTGTGAGAGAGGCTATCACGGTCAATATATTTGGGCAAAATGTGCAAGTTTGGCAACTGGTTGAATGGAAAGGAAATGAATGCTCAGTTCGTGGTCTCAGATAATGGCTACTCCATTCTTTATCTCACTTTCTGTTCTCTCTCCAGTAGCTACAATTCTCTCTTCACTTTATTCGTGAGGAAACATCGTTGTTATTGAGAACTTGTGTATGTGCAGTGATTCATCTGTGTGTAAACTAGATAATTCATTCAACGAAAATTCTCATTTCATTCACCTCCAGATACTCACATTTTCCCTATTTTAGCAGAAATTGAAATGAAATGATACAATATTCCTTAGAATTATTCATTTTCTTGCATCTATTCATAGATGAGTATAAAACTCTATAATCTAATCTCTCTTTATCCTCGCATTTAGAGTGCTCTCTGCTCAACAGAATCGTTTCACGAGATTTTCGTTCTTATTCCATCAGCCTAGATGAGGTCAATTGAGATATAACGTAGAAAGAAGCTTTTTTGTTTCAAAATCTTCCAGCTCAGCTTAATATTATGGGAAAGGATTTATATAGATTATGTTATTCTATGATTGTGTGTAGGAAAAACCTCAGAATTGATTCTGACCTAGAGGGTGTCTCAAAACCTTTCAATCCACGAATATCTTTCATCCTCTCAAAAAGGTGAATTTCTCTCAATGTTTCTAAGAGTAAAGGAAGAGATGAAGAATACGATCATAGGCCAAGAAAAAAGCTTCTAAGTTCAAAGTTCATCATAAGAGTTCATTTTTATTTCACACTAAAGTTAAGGTCGAACTGGGATCACAAGGAAACATATTCATTCTGAAATGACTCGAAGCCAGTTTCACTAAAGTTGCAAGGCTGATTTGCCTTCAATTCAGCATTTATGCTACGATATGAAGCAAAAATGACTTTCTCTTCCATCTTTTTCTCTCAGCTTTGAAATCACTTTTGAGACTGATTTATGGCGAAAAGAGCTCAAACTCGGGGTACAGAATAAGAGAAATTGACTTCAATTTCCGAAGCTGATGATGTAGCCCATGGATGATGTTTTTGGAAGAACTTTTCTCACATGTGTAGCCAATTTTTTTTCTCTCTCTCTTCTTTTCTCTCTATAGATCAAAGAGGATTGGAAATATGTGGCGATGGTTCTCGATCGTATATTTCTATGGGTCTTCACGGTAGCGTGTATAGTCGGAACTATTGGAATATTCAGTCAAGCACCAACTTTGTACGATTATACCCAGCCAATCGATATCAAACAGTCTTTGATCGCTAAAGATTTTGCCAGAAGTTTTCCTGAGCTTTCTGAAATGGTCTCATGATGCGGATCAATAGTCATCAGATTCAAGGTCCCAATGGGTTCTCATTCTAGATGGTGTTACCATTATTATTCAAGAAAATCATTCATGTTGGAAATAAAACCGGCAAAATATTCAACATTGTGTTCACATTTTTCTTTGAAATTATAACTCCATTCCAATTGTAAAACTTGAACATGATTCATTAAGAAACATGATTGGAACAACATTGGATATTTTTAAAGTTAGCGATTTTTTTCATGAAGTTGATAAAAGTTCAAGTCAATCAAACAACACAGAATTCTTCTTGGAAGAAAAAGTTGAATCTGTCGATTCTCAAGTCACTTTCTTGAAACTTGGGAAGCTTCTTCGTGTTTTTTTTTCTTGAACAGTTTTTCAGTTTGTATCAGCAGAAATCGCGTCAACATTAGGAAATTTTGTTTACCTTAACACAAAACATCAGCCAGTTCAAAGAATTTATTCACTTCATTGCAAACGAAAGCTTGTATACTTTATTGTGTATGAGTTGAGCTGATGCTTATTCTGCATCAATTCGTTACTTTGGTTCACTATTCTGACAAATACTACCGTCCAAATTCATGGACGACTTACGATATGTTATAATCGAAAAGAAATGGAGAGAAAGAGAGAGTGAAAGTAAATCCCAAAGTAAGTGAATTAACTGGTCAACTTAAATTTTGAGTTGTCGCCTTGCTTCACAATGAGCTTTCTGAGAATGACAGCAGAAAACATTCACAATAGGCCTGTGATCGTGAAAGTAATCAATGAACAGCGTAAGGCTGTATATGCCTCTGAGAGAGAGAGAGAGAGAGAGAGAGAGAGAGAGAGAGAGAGAGAGAGAGAGAGAGAGAGAGAGAGAGAGAGAGAGAGAGAGAGAGAGAGAGAGAGAGAAATGTGCACGAGTGTGAATGAGATGATGGCAGCAAAAGAGAAGTTTTATCAAAAGATGAGTTGCAAAAGATATTCTTAACGAGAAAAAGTGAGATAGAAGCTAGTCCTCTTAGTCCATGGAACATCTTTCGAATACCCATTCAAGTTGCTACGAGTGGTGATAAATTCCCACTTTCTATCCTCTCTCGCTCACACAAGTGAATGACAAATGATGAGAGGATCTAGTATTGGATGGATTCTTCCATAGCATATCAGAACCACTTAGATGATCAGATCTATGAAACTTGGTTTTCCTCCTAACATGAGATAGTTACGAGTTCTACATCCATGCGGCAATAAATCTCTCTTTCTCTCCTCTTTCTCCTCCTTATTCTCTTAGATCAACCGATAGGAGGACACAGTTTGGAACATCCGTCATCACCTCCAATCATTCGCTTTCTGGGCATCACAATCAAAACGATTCTTTGTCAAAATCAAACTGCTATCAGGTCAATCGAGGAGAACTTGACACACTATACTACTATACTGACCGCATATTCAGGATGAATTTCTGATTGAATATATAGCTCACGAGGCCAATTTAAAGCTCCTATCTAATCTTTCATCCTGTTTGATTGAGGCGAAACGATTGGAACAAGTGAATCAAAAGATCAAATCTGTCGTCCTCAGAGGATTTGCTTGCATTTATTGGATTGTTACCTAAGGATTTTACTTCCATTTAGTGGAAACTCTCTGAATCATCAATCAGTTTATTCTTCCCCCAGTTTCGGTGGGAAGAGAACTTTTCTCTCGCTAAATACAAGTTATAAAAGATAAACATGTTGTTGTATCTCAATCTCAGTGGATGTTCTTGGAAAAAGCAAGTAAGAAAATAAAGTTTTGAGGAAGTATGTACAGCCAAACTTTGTTTTGCTGCACAAATCAATGAGCAAGCTAAGATTATAAGTTCTAAGGATTCAACTTTGAAATTATTTGAGTTTTATGATTTGATTAATATGATTTTGCTCTTCACTTGATCGTTATTTCAACTAACAACTTCATTAAGGTGATCCAATTGAATTGAAGTAGCAATTTTTTGTTTCAATTCCTTGATTTTAGCAACACTAGCAATGTTTGTTTTCACATTATTCTCTCAGATCAATATTTCTATTGAAATTTCTCTTCCGGATGAGAGGAAATTTGATCCTCTTGTGTCGTGATCAAATATTTTTCCATGTGAAATACAAATTAATCTACTGAATCTGTAGAATGTAGTTCATTATAAGTTCAATTTCATTGATCATCTAGGACAATAATTGAACTAAAATTCATCTAAAAAAACTATATGATTGCTAAGTTTTGATCCTGGTAATACTCGAGAGATCTATTTGATCTTCATTCTTACCTTCCATCAATCCTGTTTGTTCGAGATAAGCAAAGTGGACAATGTTTACAGCTGATCTTGCGCTCTTTTTCATTTTTCATTCTCTTTAACCGTAGAAGCAGTTGATTTATTTTAGCCGAGTAAATCATTTTTCTTTATAAACATATATATTCTCAACAGTTTCATGGGACACTTAACATTGACCAGTCATTAATGTATCCAAAATGAACTTTACAAGGCAATTTTTTACACTCGCCACTTGATTAATTTCTCCAATTCAAACAAACAGTCATCTTTAGATGATGTACATTTGCACAGTCAGCGAAAAATGTTGTTGAAATTCCAAATTCTCTCATGTTCTCTGAATTATCCATACTATCAAGCAACTAATTTGTTTTGCCATCAAGCCTTTCTCGATTTCGAAACTTGTGGAAAAGTAAACTTTCACTCACTCCATTAGAGTGTGTCTCGAAACCAGCGAATTCCTCTGTAAATTATTGACAGATAAAGTAAAGTACTCATTTCGGAGGGCTTTACTTTGGAAAGTGCAGTTTGCTTACATGATGATAGGATGGTCAATACAAAAGTGTGTCATTGAGTGAAGAAAAGCTATCAAACTAGACAATTTGAACAATCCTCTGGTGCGAATCAAAGGGCAATTTTGTGCATGGAAGTGAATAAAGCTTCTTCTCAAGTCCAAAAGTTTCTCTGTCTCTCTTTATTCCCATCTTCCACTCTATTGTTCAACAGTCCTCTGGATGAACAATTATTTTCAACTGATCAAAATGTTAACCTTACCAGTGAACATTTGAATTTTTGATCGACCCTCGATAATTATCCATCTAATTGAAGAGTTAAAAAGCACACAAACGTTTAACGTTTATTGTGAGCTATTTTTGCCTTCTTTTCAAACTCTTCTCGATATTTACCAAGAACCTGCTTCTGATGAAGAACTTTGCTTATTTCTTTTCGAGATATTTTCATGCTCTAAATACGTAGAATAGACGCGGTGCATCGGTACCACAGGCTTTTTGATACCTCCAGGAATTTTATGGAGGGTGTTTGAATCACATTGATCTAGAGATGCTAAATATCTTGTTAATCTCATTTCATTTCTTATTCTCTCAGTGATGAAAACTCATGCCACTACCAACAAATTCGTTCTCTTGTGACATTCAATCATTGAGCAAAAACTGGGTTGATGCATCATGAATGAACTTTTTTATCTCTATTTTCCAAGAATTCACTTATATTTAGCTAGAAAAAAATATTTGAGTTCATGAGAAGGTAAAAAAGATTATTAGACAAGAACGAGTCCAATATGAGGGAGTAAAAGCTACAGATTATTACACAGGAATACAAGTAATCTCAAGGTGGCTACAAATGTCAGAGTAATCCCTGAAGTGTTTTCGTATTGTGTGTGTGTGGTTTCATGAGCCTGCTTGTTTGACTCTCTCTCTCTCTCTCTCTCTCTCTCTCTCTCTCTCTCTCTCTCTAGTAACTAGATATTCATGCTGTACATGGAACCTTGAACTCGACTGACAAACTTTGTAATTCGATCTTCTAATCAGATAGATAGTGGCTCAAGTTCTTTCTGTATAGTTGTGAGCAGTCTTACTTGGGTGAAGAATGATTTTTGCAACATTCTGACAAATAGTCGAAAATGTGCATAGAGATGGAGAATGTGTATGGAAGATGGGCGAAGGAAAAAGCGACAGATACATTGGAGAGTGGAAAGGCTTTCGGTTTTTTCGCCAAACTCTTGATAATACACAAGCGTGTCACAGAGATAGATGAAGATGATAAGACGATTACTCTTGTGGTAGAAAGAAAATCTAATCTACTCATTGAAGTATGCAAATATTATGCACAAAACACTTTTGAAGTGGAAAAAAGTCATTAAAATGGTAGCCTGAATAGCTTCAAAGTAGAAAAATAGGCGACACTTCCTATCTATCTCACATAGACACACACACACACATTCACCAGGCACCTCTTCCATCCATAAGATTTTTACTATGAGTTCACTTTTAATCAAATCAATCATTCTCTCTCTCTCTCTCTCTCTCTCTCTCTCTCTCTCTTTCTCTCTTTACCTTCTCATTCACTGTTTGAGTCGTTCACGTTCTTTAACCACTTGAAGCCAGTGGATCGAACCGATGATCATGAAATATTCATTGGATACTTACTGAGTCTATGCGTTTTGTGTGCATGAATATACATATCCCCGGTTATATCTTTATCGAGTTGAACAAGGAGAGAGAGAGAGAGAGAGAGAGAGAGAGAGAGAGAGAGAGAGAGAAAGTAAGAAAATAGATTTCCTGCTCTCATAGTGGAGATAGATACAGTTGCATGAAATAAGAAAAGAAAAGGAAACGATTCTGGGATACACTAGGACGAAGAATGCGAAGTGGAATAAGAAGGATAAATTCTCTGAGGAAGTATTCTAATGACACAGTCTTTTACTTTTTTCCCCTTAGAATAACAGGGGCTACTGAATGCAACACATTTCCATTTATCTAATGAACAGCACCCAGTATTTACGTTCAGCAAAGATTCCCTGTGAATAGAACGGACGATCACTCTTCAAACTTGCTTACTTTTCTGATGTTTTCTGTTTTCTTTGCATTTTGCCCCTCTCTCTCTCTCTCTCTCTCTCTCTCTCTCTCTCTCTCTTACTTACTTACTTACTTCCACTTTACTATTCTGATGTGAACTGTCTCAGGAACTGAGGAAGAGAAAAAAATTCGCATGTCTTAAGTGAATTGTGTAACGAATTCATTGCTATTTTTTTCTTTGATTGTATCGGAATTAAGTCTCTTTTTTCGTGATGTTTTCCTATCTTTCATTCCAAAATTCTCACTTATTCTCGCTTGACTTGATCATCTTCATTCGTGAAAATTAGATTCACTGAGGATGAGAGAAGAAGAAAGGGAGAGAGAGAGAATACACTTTCGATGATGATCTAGTCTGTCTTCCTACACTTACAGAAGGAGGAGAAGAGAGGAAGAGATGAATCAATAAACCTAATAACTGGATTTTGCTTCAAGCCTAGCATCGAATAACTCATGAGGCATAAAAAACAAAGGACAAATGTATTCACTCATACACTACACTACCATTGCAATGCCATTGCTAAAGAAAAAGAGACACAATCAATATTTGAGTAAAGTAATCTGATTCTTTCATGAGAGAATCCATCATCGAGATGAAGAATGATATGCGAAAGACAGCTCCTCATTTTATTCACACACATATATTACCTTTGGCTTGTTAATTTGAGAACATGATATCCATACTTGTGCCTTAAGGATATCAACTAATGCCTAGACGCGATTAGGCAAATTCTAATATTCTGAGGCAAGAGTGTACCAAAATGAGGTTGATAGAATAAAAACTTCCTTATCAATTGGATTCGCCTTAGCAAATGAGCTCCAATAATTCCCTCAAGATCCATGAGGACAAGATTCCCGAGTCTTCAAATAACGAAGTCAACTTCGCAATTTTTTGCTCACTATTCTATTTTTTTCACTCGTATCAAATTATAGTTGTGAGGATGGAATGATTGTGAAGAGAAAATGCATAAGAATTTTTCGGGTGTTTTTTCACCATGCTCACTCATTTAATTCCTCATAGTCTTCCAAGCTGTGTTTGCGATAAGATGAATGATGTGAATGATGAGTATCTTGATTTCATCAAAGCACTATTTAACGTTCATTCATGTAACGCTTTCCATTCCAATGATATGGTGATAAATTTGATGATTTATTGTGCATGTAATCAGAGAGAGAACGTAGCAGACTTCAAGGGTTAAGAGGGATCGAAGGGGTGATTAGTGTTGAGAGGCAAACCCTTTCGAGTGAAGTTATTTAATCTCATCATTAGCGACGTGAAACTCTTTATCGATACATGAAGGTATGTCTGGATAGTTGAGCTACATGGTGGGCTTAAAGTTTCTACACACTGGTAAGAAATTATAGAAATAGATTAGATAAAATATACAGTAGCTTGGCCAGAGGTACTGTTTATCTAATCATCATGTAATTTTCATCACAAAAATAAACTTGAATCATTCTCAATTTCATTCGACATTTCTAGTGGATAAAACCAAAGAGTAGTAACTGCTAATCTTTGGATAAAACAGTACAAATATCTGCGAATCAGAGGCAAATAATTCCCATTTATGAAACTTCTTCATTAATTCCTCATGATGTTGCCAAGTCACTGTGTGTTGGTATGTTCAATTCAATAGACTAATTTTAAAAATCCTTCATCATGTCAAGGATTCATCTCCTGATTTTGTAAAAATTTAGCTGGAAATGATCTGACTTCCTCTCACCTTCATCATCGTGAAGAAACTTTGAGCTCTTCTTGTAGATGTGATTACCAGATTTTATTTGGAAAAGCTATCAAATTAGCACTTACATGTGTAACGTGGTTATGGGTTCTTATGTAATCCTTATCCTAGAGCTTGATTTTGTGTTCAACAGAAATTAGCTCTTGGTCAAGAATAGAATATTTCCACTAAGGTCAACAGCTAGTATACCTCATAGCACAGCTGGTGTCGTAAATGATTACTTGATGATTCTCCGACAGCAAAAGAGAACCTTGGCTACTGTAACAAGATTCAATCGATTGAGGCCTGCTGTTTCATGAATGTTGCAACATTAACTAGAGCCATGATGAGTCGAGTGCCATAAGATAAACAAAATTCCAGGGATTGTATGTAAACTGATCGAAACTCTTGAGGCCAATTCACTCTCCATTATAAAGAATGAGTATCAGCAGATATGATCAGAGCTTCTTCAAATTCTGAGACATCAGATATCGAACTCATGATAATCTTGCTAAAATTTTGAAAGAATCTTCTAAACTTCAGATGTTTTCAATCATACTTTCAGCTGTAGATAATTTTTGAGGAGAATTCACCCTTTTTTCATTTATTTTTAGCGGCTGAAACCATTTGTTCTTGGTAAGATACTCTTCAATCAAAGAGGAAGAATTTGTTTTCAATATCAAACTTTACTGTTTGATTTTTTTTCTCGGAGTTCATGAACTCTATAAGGTTTGAGAGATCAAAGACTTAATAAACTGAAGAGTTAGAAAGACAGACTTGATTAGGAATGCTTGAGCTCAAGAAGATTATTTCTCCTCAGATACCGATCAAACTTTTTCCATGAACGTGAAAGTTCTTCCTATACATGTGTAAGCTCGATACCTTAAAATCATTTTGAAGCCAACAAGAGTTTACGATTTTATTGATACTTTTTTTTCAGTCAGTAAACATCTAGAGAGATGGCTCCTGTTAGGTGAAATTTTGTTTCCTGAAAGTTTTGATTTTTTAGAAGTTGTCATAAGTGGGCATGATTTGAACTTTGAGCACAATATATTTGTGCCTATTTTAGTGGTCTCAAAAGAAGCAGAGTGTTCTCTTACAGTCATAATTATCAATCATTTTCGAAATTTGTCAAGATTCTCCGTTAGAAAATGCTAAATCTTGAATCATACAAAACTTAGAACTCATCTGTTTCCCTGAATTAGATTCCGTAACAGTTCACAGATAAAAGCATGAGAGATGTGAAACAATAGTGTACTGAAAGAGGAAGAGAAACCGGAGCTGTCCATGTCTCATGAGATGTTGAAATGAGTCGATGGAATGTAGAGTAGAGCATTCAAAGAAATGCGTGTGTGTATATATTGTTGCTAAGAGAATGGCAAGAGTAGCTCGACAAACGGACATTGCGATGAATGAAAAGATAGTAGAGTGATGAGAAGAGATGAGCAGAAATGTAACGGAAGAAAGAAAGAAAGAAAGAGAGAGAGAGAGAGAGAGAGAGAGAGAGAGAGAGAGAGAGGGTAGAAGATGACCAGGAAGAAGAACGAATATCAGTGAGAAAGTCCTTTGCTCTCTTACTCTTTCTTCCTCTCTTGAGACGTTCACCAAGGGTCTTGAATTTGCTCTTCTACTTTCTTAGAATCTGCTAGCAATTCGATCAATTACATAGAAGGAAATTGAAAACAAGGCAATGAATTTAGTAAGTGTAGACTGAAGGCGAGATAATGTAGAAACTTTTCTCGAATAGAACTCACTCTTCCTGATTTCATTTTATCCTACAAATCAAACCACTAAATAAGCCTCTTTTTCGTGGGAAGATAAATTTGACCGTCAAAATAAACTGAAATCATAGAGAGTTTTTTGAATTTCGAAATTTTCCTGTTGCTGAATCGTTTGACACTAATTTTTCTTGTTAATCGAAATACCTTGAATACGTGAATAAGTGAAATGAAAACTCTATCAAACTTTAAAACGTTATTGAGGGAACTCAGAGGCTAGCTTGATCCATGTTACCTTTTTTTCTGTTTATTGATAGATAATTTAACTATTCCGTTTTCACGAATGAGTTTGCATTGCTACTTTTGCTTGGAGATATTAAATTATACCGTTAAATATTAATTTTTCTTTTTTCCCCACGGTTCTTCCATCTGCTGTTGAGTCGATTCGTGAGTGTTTTATTGATGCTCAAAGATTATTTTGCACCATCAATATAACAAGTAAGATGCAATAGAGTTATCAAGCTACTTTCGTTTTTCTTCAGCAAGAATATCATTACAAGCTCATGAAATTTTTATAGCCATTCCGATAATGCACCTCTTCAGAAGAAAGAATATCTTGAATAGATCAATTGGGACATCATCACATCTCATGTAACGATAGTGAATTTGAATGTAGATTGCATCTAATGGAATGGAATCTTTTTCTCGGATATCTTGGGTGAGTGCATTCGTACAGAGGCTAAGAGAAAAACATTTCTTGTAATAAAAATGACTAGAAAAATACCAGCTGATTCCTCAGTCAGTTACTCGATCTTATTCTATCGAGAAGAGTTTTTCCGATCTGTTTTCTATTCCTCAGTTTGATTGACAAACGCTTGGATGAATCTTATGTGTGAGAGTTAGAAGTTTGAGGCTCATCTATTTCTCACAAGTCTCTGAATCAAATTGTGGCCAAAAGGCTAGATTCTCAAATTTTTTTGCAACTCCATCTTTTTGATTCCAATAATTTAGTGAAAAGCAGGCAGAGAAGCTCTAAGAGAGATCATAGAAATTCTTCGTGAAAATCCAATATCCAAGCTCTATTATCTGGTGATCACAAGAGCAAAATCAACTGAAAAAGAACACTGAAAGAAAATTCGGAGTGAGAAAAGTTTGAAAATTGATGTTTTTCTCCAAATTTCTTCGCACAGAGACCATAATCTAAGAATGTTCTAATCATTAAGAGACACAAAAGAAAATCTCTCTGAGTTCATCGACGAATTGTTGGGTCAAACAATTGAAATCGGCTCAATCATTGGCAGAGAGAGAGAAAACCAGCTGCCATAACAGTGAAATATGAGGAAGGGATCAAAATGTTGATATTCTAGCAAGGAAATATCGTTCAAAAAGTATTCGAAAAAGAATGAGAATAAGAAGAAAAGGGAATAAAGTTCATTGAGTTGATATGAGCGGACTGGTGAAGATCGAAGGATGTGAAAAATAGAGATATTTTCTCCTCTCTCCAACAATAATCAGAATGAAAGCAAGCGAAATGAGCCTGAAGAGGCAAATGATCATGAAGAAGAAGAAAGAAAGAAAGAGAGAGAGAAAGAGAGAGAGAGAGAGAGAGAGAGAGAGAGAGAGAGAGAGAGAGAGAAGAAAAAGTGAGGATCATCTTCATTGATTGAGGATTACAGAAGGCTAAAGCTTAATAGTGGGCCCTCAGTCAGACGATTCCAATGTGCTTTAATCTTCTATCTTGATGATAATTCTTGCGCTTGTAGCCACTTTCGAGAATCACTTTATCTACTACAGTTTTGCCATCTCATTTGTCCTCATAACCTTTTCCCGCCTCTGAACATATCCATCTAAATGATTGCTCTATCTATTTCCCCTCTAATCATCAGCAATCGTGATTATGAGACGACCAGATGACAAAATAAGCCTAGATGAATCAACTTTAGGGAATTTCAGGAAGATATGTCAAGAGTAGGAAAATAATCTTTTTCTAAAGTATCATTTTGTAAAAATGAACCAGTACAATGTACAGTGTAATACCCACCGATAACTGATAAGAAAATTCAATTTAAACCATCGAGGATTAATAGATTATTTTTTTAGATACAGCTCAAATTGTCTTCATATACTGTTTCTGAGTTCAGGCTTATCAATTCTTTCCAATGGTAGGACTTTATGAAACGCTTCATGAATTTCCAGTATGACTCGTGTATTCCCTTTACATCTCCCGAAAGGATTTTCAATTTTTCTTTTGATAAATATTTTCCAAATAATTTTGTTGATGAAATTTCTATCTTTGAAAACTACTACCCTTGTGAACTCCAAGTCTCGGCGTTATCATCAAGGATTATCTTTGGAGAACCCAAATTGGTGGCAAAAGATCAGTATTGTGGAGCTCATGAATCAGATATTGATTGCAGAGATCGTAAGTGAATGAAAAAGTTGTTAGAATAGAGAAAGCTTTCCATTCACTGTGCCTCCGTTTGGTTGAGCCCGTATTCTTTCTCGAAAAATGGATGAATTGTTTTCTTTTCGATTTTCTCTTCTTCACTGCTCACTTATTTTCATTGTCTTCCTGATGTTAGGTTCCGATGGTTTAACAAAGAACATCCTTCAGATCATTGGTATGGCAGCAGTTTTCTTCAACGGAAATGCTCTGGTCACTTGGTAATCGGATTTAGTTCATCGAGCCTTCAGGAAGTAAACAATGCCCAGATCTTTGTTCAGAATGTCATTCCATTGGATACACAATCTAGCCTCAATATACTATTTCCATCTTTTCGAGTGAATCGATGCATTTTGCCCTAAATACAACTCCTTCAACTTGCCCATCTTGTTTTTCATGTGAAAGTGTCTCATTTCTAAACAAATGTTTGATTTTAACATTTCTCCGGGCTCCTCAGACAGTGGATAGATCATAATTTCTAACTTGAAAAATTTGACCTGATTTGTGGATACAGTATTTGTGTGGTTCTGACAGAATTGAGTCGCGAAATGTGCCTGACAGAAGAGAGAGATTCTCGAAGAGAGTACAGTTTAGAGGATCTTTTCCATTGAAAAGTTAGATTTGAAAGCAAATAATATTCGCTTATAACTCCCTTGAAAAGCTTTTCATCAATTTTTTCAGTCGATTTCAAGTAGAATAGGGGAAAAAATTGATACAACTCGAATGGGAAAGCTTTGGCTTAAACTTCTGAGTAAAATTACCCTACTCAAATCAAACTAACATCAATTTGACTTAATTTTTTTTTCAAGAAGAGAATTTGTACCCACAGTCTTCTTATTTGGTCATTTTTTACCATCGGGGTTCGATTTTGTTAGAGTTTAATTCGCTCCCAACAAAATCTATCATCTACGGCATGATCTATTCAGGGTGATAGCCATTGGTAATTCATTTCTATCGAAATTACTCGATCAACATGAACGCGATGCTTTGCTTGTGAATTTCTGAAGTTTTTCATCAAGATTATTCAGTGAATTCATGAAGTTCGAAAAGAAAATTTAGGACACCAAGTCTGTTGAACAAAAACTTTCTAGGTTGAACATGTCATCGATTACTTCGATGAATTATTCCTCAGTAATGAATGATAATCTTATCTAATACTACTTATGATTCGATGTCCCTACTGGAAAGTTCAACACTCGCCGAGATTTTTTTTGAATAGCAATGTTCGAATTGATTCACAAACGAAATTGAATAAAATTTTATGGAAAGTTTCGATTCAGAACTTTCGCGGCAAGATTTTTCCAACATAACTCCTAGCGAAGTCTGTTGCCTGGATACGAAAACAACTTTCAAAACATTTTTTGCAACACTACACTTGATCAGTATTTTGCCATGTGCTTTCACGTGAATTTTAAATAGATTATTTTTTATATTCAAAACTAATGATTTAGAATTTAATTGATTAATCAGTTGGTGGATGAACTATGGCAGAAGACAAGTCTTTGGAAGATGACTTGGTGGAAGGTAAGAAGTGGAAGTGGTATCAGCTTCATAGCCAATTCATGAATGTCTATCTATTTAGATCCTTGGTCTGTGGAGATTCCGGCTTTCTCCAAGGAAGATGCTCCTAATTGCATTATCGGGGAGTCCAGTTTTGCTACATTGTTTCCTAGATATCGTGAGAGATACATGAAAGAATGTCATCCTCTCATAGTGAAAGCTCTGGAAGAATATGGAGTCAGATGTGATCTCGATTTGATGGAAGGAAGCATCACTGTTTCGACAACTAAGAAGACATGGGATCCATACATCATCCTCAAAGCTCGAGATATGGCAAAACTCATTGCTAGAGGTGTTCCATTTGAGCATGCAATCAAAGTACTTCAGGATGGTGTTGCTTGTGAAATTATCAAGATTGGGAAATTGGTTAGGAAGCGGGAAAGATTTGTTCGACGACGACAGAGGCTTATTGGTCCTGGAGGCTCAACCTTAAAAGCAATCGAGCTTCTTACCGACTGCTTTGTTCTAGTTCAAGGCAATACTGTTGCTGCAATAGGGCCATACAAGGGTCTACAGCAAGTGCACAAAGTAGTGATAGATTGCATGAATAATGTCCATCCAGTATACAATGTGAAAGCATTGATGATCAAGCGTGAGCTCGCTAAAGATCCCAAACTGAGAGGTCAAAATTGGGAAAGATTCTTACCTAAGTTCAAAACAACCAATACAAAGAGGAAAAAACCAGCCAAATTGAAGACCAAAAAGGAGTATACTCCATTCCCGCCACCACAACCTGAGTCTAAAATCGACAAACAATTGGCTACTGGTGAATATTTCCTTAAAGACGATGAGCGAAGAAAAATTAAACAAAGAGAGAAAGCTGATAAGCAGGCCACCGTGAGAGAAGCTCGCCAGGCTGAACGAGCTCGATCCTTCATTCCACCTAGAGAAGATGAGCAAAATGTTGCTCTCAATGAGGAGAAGAAGAAACCTAAAGAAAAAAGTTCTAAAGAGAGCTTAGACATCACGAGAATAAAAGAAAAAATAGAAAAATCGAAAAAGAAAAGTTTTAAATCCAAAAGCAAGTGATCGAAATCGGTCATTTAGGCAAGTTTTCATGTGATATTTTGTAAATTAATAATATAATCATCTCATAATATATCGTTTGTTCTCGAAACTTTGCTCTTTACATCATGAATTCATTCAAATGAATCTCATTACCTCAAAAATGTCAATAGACCATTGGGAAAGTTTGTTCTATCATAATCTCATAGGATATCGAACTCAACTTCACATCAAGCTGCGATAAGAGGAAAACCAAAAAGCTTTCTACATCCACTCACATGCAACCATGTTAGTCCCGTTAGGATGGTGAGTGATAAAAATTCTAGGTTGCTTTCAAAGTTCAGTTTCGTTTATCCTGAATCCTGGAGGCTGACCACATAGCAAACTTCTTTCGGGAAAATTTTCCTCTATAACCGTTAAATCGATGGCGCGCAGGTGAGGGAAAGAGAGAGAGAGAGAGAAAGATGGAGATGAGGAGAGGCGCGAGCTAAATGATACGTTATCGTTTTATTTCTCCGGTAACTTTATGATAAGAATCATTAGTCTCAGCCAAACTAGGAGTAAATTTCTCTTACAATACACTATTTAAAAACCCACATGGAAATGAGTACCGCAAGATTTGGAAGCACTTGTTTCCTGATTTTCTTCGATTTTATTTTTCTGATTTTTCCATCATCAGCCTCTCTACCTCACGAGCATCATTCTCATTCTCATCCTCATCATATTTCGGATAAGTTTCCTGATCCATGGGGAGAACCTACCTCGTGTAACCGCACCCTTCCATCGTACATTTGTAATTCTGATTTTCTTCTAACCAACGATGAAGGTGAGTATAATTTTTCTCGCTTTTCCTAGGCTCCTATTCTTCCTTCAAACCATTAAATCGTGCGCTCCGAAAATTATCATTCATCGATAGTGAGAATTCATTGTCATCAATTAAGTGCCTGGTCCTATCTGGATCTTGAGTTTTGTTCAATTGGTGTCCTAATTTTTCTCTTCTAACTCTGTGAATTCAGTGGATAATCTTGATAATAAACTTTGGCAATACGCAAGTAAAGCATCGTGTCCATGTCGGTCGTGTAATTTCGGTAGAAATGGATTACCAGTGGCTATCACTCTTCATCGAGATGATAGATTTTCTAAGGAGTAAGTTTTACGTGTTTGAAATACAACCATTCTAAAGAAGAGTGGCTAAATAGAGAAGTAAGAAAGCAAAATTTTCTCTATGAAGGAAGCAAAAAATTCAGATGATCGCTGATGATATCCGAAGGAAATGGAATTATGGTGAATGTGGAAACGATTTGGTAATATTAATGACAAATAGTAATGTGAGTGTTATAATGTCTTTAATTTATCCATTTTGTGTGATTAGAGTGAGATCAAATTTTTCTTGCTCGAACTTTTTGAGCGATTATATTCAAGCCATCTGATTTCTATTGCTTCTCAATAGAATCATTTGTTCATTCAAGGCTGAAAATAAGTGCTCACTTGTTAGATATGTGCGTAAAAATCATGAAAATTGAAGCTAATAAGCAGCCAAAACTTTCTCAATCAGTGAAAGCATGTTGTGGGCATTTCTAATTCAAATCAAAAATTTTCCCACCTAAAATATGCATATTTCAACAATATTGATCGAAAAACCGCAGTAATTCAAGTAGGATGCAGTTAAGATCACTAATAATCTCTTTTACAACATCAATGAAGACATAATACTGATATCAGTTTCTATGATCCATCTCCATCATCGATATTTCATTGAGTGTCATTTTCCTCTGGGTAATCATCTACCGATTGTTCTTTGACTTTGCCATACTTTGATTTTCCTCGATTCTTTTCTCGACCACTTTCTTTCTCGTGCTGTATAGGAGATCCGTAAATTTCCACTTCAGCTAAACTCAGAACATTTCGATTTTTTTCTTTACAATCATCGCAAAACTTTGTTATTTGTATCGAAACGTAACGGCCTCGAAGTAAACAGGGCTGTAAAAAAACGAATCTTCTACCATTATCATCTCCTTCATTAGTAAACCTTCACTTCCTATCAAGATTCCGTACACCTCATACTTCTTTCTCTGATAGTGAGCTTTGTAATTTGTTTCTATTTCTAAGCAACATGACACTCATCTCACAGAGCTCAGTAATCATTGCCGTGAGTTCATTCCCTCTCTCCTTCTCAATGAGATAAGAGAAGATCATTTATTTTTTCTTGGAACTCTCAACCAAAACACTCATCTTGATTATCCAAACACCTAATCAACCCTTCTGTCCTACTCACCTCACACTTGAGTTCTAAGTATTCGCTTGGCTTGACTCCACCACCTGAGTGACGAGCACACAGGCCGTTTGATGAGGCATTAGAAAAGTGTGCATGATTGAAGTCAGAATTGATTGCCCGATTGCCAATCCGAATCTCCAGGTCGTGGAGCCTATCAGCTAAAAATCAATCGGAAGAAGGAAAAATGTGAGAACAAATCATTTCGGCACAAAAGTCACCATAGTGAGAATATGAGCTCTCTCTCTCTCTCTCTCTCTCTCTCTCTCTCTCTCTCTCTCTCTCTCTCTTTTTCTTTCTCTTTCAATCTATGAAAAATAAACATGCTTCACCAATCGACGATTTATGAGAGGAGGAGGCTGGGAAGGTGAGGCCATTGATTGGTGATAATCTGAGATTATTTTACCGATAGTTTATCATCGGATACAATGTTCTATCATTTTCCGGGTAAAATAGCTCAGATTTTTCTTCTCTCATCTTTTTGACTTTTATTATCACAGCCAAAATGATCAGGCACATGCAAAGCTGAGGTCTTGGGGTTGTTCTAATAGACGTCAAAGGGAGCCAAATTGCAGCTGGAAGCTCCAAATTTCGATGTTTTATTAGTTTTCTAGCCTATTTTATTGCTATGACTTACCATGATCCTTACGGTTCAGAATGCGAACAGATGAGATGAGATGTTCTTTGCGAAGATCAACCGTCCACCATGGAAAAGTATCAGCATCATTTCCATCCTTTGTTTGAGTCAAATAAGGTAGTTTAAAAACCTCCGTATTATAGCTTCCATCCACAGCTCTATCGGCCGTGTACGTTATGCCGTTCAGCTCAAAAACTGAGCTTTGTGATGCCGTTTTTTTCAATGCCACGTTTGCTAAGTCAACAGGAAAGAAGAATTACTTCAACTATTTAAATTATACACTCATATATAAATGAGATTTTACTCACTTTCCGTCATATTGGCCGGTCGCTGTGAGAAACGAGAGATATATTTTTTATTAAAAATGGATACAAAAAACGAGAAAGAAAAATTCCTCACCATGGAGTAATAGACAAAACCTTCATGGTTGAATCCATTTGCATCCATGCCAGTGGCTAAGGGTTCACAGGTATCTGTATTTTCGGTAGCCATTCTGAGAATGAAGACGTGGAAAATTATTTTTTATTTCATTCATTAGAGCCAAAAAATTTATCATAAATAAAGTCTCACCTGACACAGGTACAATCAGGCATTTGAGCACATTTAGAGATACAATTAAGTACAGTACCTCTGCCCAAATTTTGACTGAATTCATTGATTCTTTGTTCAAAAAAATAAGCCACTGAGGAGGTCACATCGTGAACACAATTCTAAGATTGAAATATTGTGAGAAATTTTTCATCTTTAAATTTGATACCCTTACCAATATAAGCAGGGGAAATAGCACCTGAAACGAAAGCTGAAGGTCCATTCTGGCCAAAAGTTTCAAAATTTTTTGTAATAAAGTGCTCACAGTTGACTAAATGTTTTCTCTCAGCTTTGGAAGGTGAGAGAGCATATCAGAATCAATTGGCCATGAGGACCCAGTAATAAATCATCTCACTGATTTTATCATAAAAAGATAGGCCTCATTTGTAACCACTGACTCGAAACACCGCCATAGTACATCAAATATTTATTTTTAACCATTTTCTATAATGTAACTTATACTATATGGAACCAATATTGTCAATACATGTAGTGTCATGGTAGTGATGACCTTCTCTTTCGATTTATTTGTCAGGTTGTTGCATCTGTTGGTGAAAGAGCTCGAGATATATTGAAAAATTCTAGATTCGATACGATTCTCACGAACAGGACAGCTTTTACCCGTTCCAAATATGAGGTAATTATTTGCCTTGATTTTTATGGAATGTCCGAAACTTTTTCTAAAGAGATTTTGTTTAATTTTCTACCACAGTTTTTACGAATATTGATCGACGAGATACACACAACATATAACAAAACACCCCATACAAGTCCACCAGATTATCCAGGTTTTGAAGATTCTCCCATCCTACCTGAAGACCCTTTCGATAATTTTACAGATCCTCTTCCAGAGACCAATCAGACTCGAGAAGAAGGCTTAGAATCCACCCATCGAGTCACCAAACTGGGATCTTCCTTCAAACCTTCCGTTCATGCGGAACCAAGGTAATACCTAAAAAACTTACTCCAAAAAAAAATATTTTTTTCCATCAACTTCTACCACTTTTTCACCGTTTCAGGGAGAAAAAACCTTTCATCATAGCAGAGGAGTATGATGAAGTGGAGGCACCACGAAAATCTGATTACACAAGAGCAGCAGTTGTGGTGGTTTCCGTCCTTGCTAGTCTGATAATTCTCATCCTATTGGGCTCACTAATGGTCTGGTACTATCGAACGAGGACTGGTAACATTGATACGGGGATTTTCTATCGAAAAGCAAAGCCTGAAGTGAAAACTTCCAGAGTAATCGAAGCCACAAGATATAAGCCCTGCCATCAGTCAGATGATAAAAGTTGATCACTCTGCTTGTATTCTTGAGCCTCATTGTATCCAATGCATTTTTCTACTACCATTATCCTGAAGCATCCACAATGAATCTTCTTTTCGTACGCCTATTTGTTACCGATAATCATTCATTCATCCAATAAAAATGTAGAAAAACGAAGGAAAAAATTCTAGCCTACTTATCGACCAACTTTTTTGACCACTTCGAATATGCCTAATTTGCGGCGGGAAAATTCAGCGCCTTTTCGAATCTCCTTTCAATCGAATGAATTTCGAACGACTGATTGAAAAAATTTTCCAGATCTTATCAGTGTACAGATATATTTCTCAGAATTCATCAGTTTACCATGGAAGAGGGTCCCAAATTGTGATCAAACTACAACTTAACAAATAGCCGATTGTAGTTTGGGGACCCAGAATTATGATGAGTTGAGAGATGGAAAGTTCTGTGATGAAAAGAAGAAGCAGAACTTTCAAAGCTATGGAAATAATATGAGACGTAAGAGGTCGCTGAAAAATTGAGCTCACTTTGTATTGAGCGTAGTTTAAATTGGATACTTTTTTTTCCCATTACAACCATTGTACTATTATTATTTACTTGTTTGGTGTTTGAATTATATTTATTCAATATTTTGAAGATAATTAAGTAATATAAGGGTGAAATTTAAGTGTTAATAATCGTGATAATTGTGGAGTGTCAGTGGAAAAATGGAGAGCGGCAGTATGAATCAAGTGAATGAAAACAATGAAACAGTGGCTGACAAGTTTGTAAGCTCACCGCCTCGGCTACCTTCCATGGAAGAGTTGTGTGACTCGATTAAAAATGGATCTCTTAATTTGGAAAAGTACCAAAATTTATCCAGGCATGGTTTGCTTAAATTAATGAGCATGCTGTTTGAAATAACCCGTACCTTGTCCTCTGATGGAACGTCAAATGAAATCTCGGTCTTTTCGGAGGTAAGATTGAATGATTGATTTTGTTTATATGTGTGAGTGTTCTTTTGTAAGAGATATAATTGTCATTGCTGATGTTGCGTGTATTTATTTCTAATTTGCTTTCAATTCTCCATTTTTCGAATCCAGAGAACCGATGAGGCCTCAGCTTCTCAGTATTTTCAATTTTATGGCTATTTATCTCAGCAACAAAACATGATGCAAGACTACATTCGAACATCTACCTATCAGAAAGCTATACTAGGAAATTGTGAAGATTTTCGGAATTCAGTAGTGCTAGATGTTGGCGCTGGTTCTGGGATCCTATCATTTTTTGCTGTTCAAGCTGGTGCTTCAAAGGTGTATGCTGTCGAAGCAAGTTCAATGGCAAAACATGCTGAACAATTGGTTCGACATAACAATTTGCAAGATAAAATAGTCGTCATTCCAGGTAAAATAGAGGAAATAAAACTGCCAGAAAAAGTAGACATCATCATTTCAGAGCCTATGGGCTACATGCTTTTCAATGAAAGAATGTTGGAAACCTATCTTCATGCTAAAAAGTGGCTTCAACCCAATGGTAAAATGTTTCCCTCTCAAGGCGATCTGCACATAGCACCATTTAGTGACGCAGCACTCTATATGGAACAGCTTAACAAAGCGAACTTCTGGTACCAGGACAGTTTTCATGGTGTTGATCTGTCAGCACTGCGTAAAGCTGCTGTTAAAGAATACTTTCGTCAGCCTGTGGTGGATACTTTCGATATCCGTATATGCATGGCCAAATCTCATCGCTATACGGTTGACTTTCGTGTCGCATCCGAAAATGATCTACATAACATTGAGATACCTTTCACTTTTGTGATGATGCACACATCTGAGATCCATGGTCTCGCATTTTGGTTCGATGTAGCCTTCTTCGGATCTACTCAGACAGTATGGTTATCTACATCCCCTACTCAGCCTCTTACTCATTGGTATCAAGTTCGATGCCTTGTTGATACTCCCTTGTTCGCCCACGCTGGTCAAATATTAACCGGTCATGTGATTTTACGTTCCAACAGACGACAAAGTTATGATGTTGACATAGAGCTCAAATTAGAAAACAGCCCAGTAAGAGTGACAAACTCTTTGGACCTCAAGAATCCCTATTTTAGATACACTGGTCAAGCTCCACAAGCACCTCCAGGAACATATGAAACATCGCCGACAGACGTTTATTGGCAATCATTGGAATCCAGCAATCAAGGTCTCATGAATGGTGTGAATGGAAGCTCAAATGTTATCAGTAGCAATGTACCATTGGTGGATATGACCGGTATTCCCCAAAATGCTGCACCTGGGATAGCTAATGTTCCAACAGGAGGAGGAGTTATCGCACCTTCTAATCAAGTTCATCTCAGTCCTGGTAGCTATCAAGCTTCGGCAGCTCTCGGAAATATGGCAGTTGTCAACAATGTTACCAACAATATGAACAATTTGCCTCAAGTAGCCACTTACCTTCCAAACACACCACTCATGAATTTAGGCTCAGTATCCAGTCCTGGAACCAATAATCGAAGCAGTCCCGCCAGCCGAACTACTACTATGTCTTCTACAATACCTCCCAGCTCAATCGGCGGTGGTTTGTCTCCTTCGCTTTTCGCTTCCAGTCCATCAGTTTCTGTTTTGAACACCGGTTTCCCAGTTAGTAGTAACCTGATGATTGGTGACTATGTTACTCCAGGTAACTTAGTGATGGCACATCAGCACGTATCTTTCAAGCCTCAGTGATTGACTGTTTCATAAGGATTGGACTGTAATATCCATTTGCTCTCGGTGACAAATGATCAGAATTAGAATTTTAAGATTAGTGGCTATGTTCATACCTCCTCTGTCCCAAACCTAGGAAGGTGTCAACACCAATCAATTCACACAATGGGTAGTGAAAGGAAGTTCATGATTCCAATCATCTCATCAACTTGCTCTTTTCCCTTCAATTCATCCTCATTTTTTTTGTTCGCCTTCCGCTCTACTCCTCTTCTCAATAGACCCTAAAGTCGTCATTCTTCTCAAAATTTCTCTTGCTAGCTCTGAAATTTCCGATGCTAGAGAAGTTTTCTTTATCGTGACGGCCCCTATGGTCAGGCTTTATAGGAATTTCAATTATTTTTTTAAAATGATAGTGAGTGTAACTGCTTACAACTATCGATTTTGCAACATTGAGGTAGCTATTAGCCCTTCAATACTGATTACCTCGTAGCCTTGATTTTGAGTGGGCTCAGAAAACTCAAAAAGACTGAAAACCCGAATTTCTTTGAACTTTGAACTTGTAAATAAGGGTCTTTTCACACACACTACATACACACAAACAAACACATTATTGTCTGAATTATAAGATCAATTTTGTGGCCATACATGTATAAATAATGGCTTCAGCTAAACAATGTATTGTGTGGAAAGCAACAATGCCATCTGATTCGAAAATCGAATTCAGCAAGAGAATTTTCTCTTTCCTACAAACTTGACCAAGTCTTTCTTGAATCATCATCGACCAGCTCTCTTCTGTATCATTTATTTATGTTATTCATGTCCCGTTTTATAATTTTCTCAGTTAATTCACTGGCTAATTGTGAGACCAACAATCACTTTACCTCATTCTTAGTTCTTTTTTTCATTTTATCATAATTCTCGCATACTCGTCAATAATCTTTTTGTGAGATTATTACAAGAAAAAAACATTCGATTGGACTTTCCAATTTGAACAAGAACAATACAATGTCTAGAGACATTGCCATTGATTCTGGAAGACGGTGGGCCTTCTCTTGTGCAGTTAATGAGCTCCTGTCTTCACTCAGATTTTCTCTTTTCGAGAAATAAAACAAGCATTGGGGACAATTAATGGCTTAACTTTTAATTACAACGATGAACGATAATAATATATGTGATCACTGGAACAAAGACACTGAAAGTGAAAAAGAACAATGAGCCTCTCGGAGTTCGATGATTCTGAATTAATCGGAGGTAAATCTTTGCTCAAGATCCAAGAAGGATCTATCATGAACTCGCTTGAAGAAAGGCATGTAAACTTCTCCTGCCAGTGTCACTATTCTCAACACAGATCTCATGTTCTTCCCTCATTGGTACTGGCAGAGGGTCTCGCCTTTTTGCATCTGATTTGCGGATATGTCTGATTTAAAAATAATCCTCTCCCTGGTACATGTATTAGCTTCCAAAATTTTTGCGAGCCTGAGATGTGAACCACGTAACGCCCCAACTTATCCTCCCACTCTTTACTTATATGCTCGCGAAAAATACGCGCACTTTCTCATTCGTTACTCTCAGATTGAGTAGACAAAGTCTATGGCCACACCAGCTTCATTCATCTCTCGAATTTTATCTTGAACACTGCCTCACATTAATAAGTGCCGTAAGTGTTGTTAGTTTGATTCTTAAGAATTTTTCTCTCTGTGTCAACTTCTATCCGCGTGATCCGTGCTTTTATAATTGGTTATCTAATATCTCAATTTTCTTTGCCACCAATAGATTCAAATTTTTCAAACTCCAATAACTTCTCTCCTAATCGACAATTTTTCTAGAACCCTTTCTAACAATGGTGAGTGTTTATCATCGTACCGAGTAATCAAAACTTGATTGTGTTTGAGAAATGTTTCTGGAATAAAATTAATTTTGAGATTTTGATTTCTAATCTCCTTCCTTTTCGACATGAATTATGCCCCGAAGGCACAAGACAAATTGGAACTAAAAAATAGGGAGAAAGATCTCCGTGATTACTTCAACAGTTTGGCTAACAAGGATGGAAAACTGGATATTCCGACTTTCAAGCATGTTTTAAAGCAACTTGGTCTACATCCGGAGGAAGGAATTGTGGTCGAAACTATCGAAGAAATTGCTCGTAAGTGATCGAGTATCTTGTCATTTCGTATGAATATTTTGCTCGACCATCTGCCACTCATAAATCAAGATTGAATGTTATTCGCTCTGTCTCACAACCTAACCTTGAAATTTTCATCTAAAATAGTGCCTATCCACCAGAATATTTTGAATATTTTCATTGAAACTGGATGCATGAAGGAAAACATGATGCAAATGTTGCAAAATTCTGGAAACTCGGCTAACAAAGATAATTTTAGATACTTATCACTTCCGGTTTCAACTTACCCGGTGAAAAATGCTGAAAAAGACCTGAAGCTAGCCATATTCGGTCATTCTAATCAAAGAAATGTTGATAGTCAGTGTGAGAGTTCAGTGACGTCTAGAAGAGAGAGAGAGAGAGAGAGAAAGAGAGAGAGACTATGATGTTCTTCTGCATCCCTTTTTCCTCTTCTCCATCTTCATCTTCTACTGTCATATTGGCTCGAGTCCAGAATTCCTCCAAAATAGACGTATTCTCTCTTCTCTCCTGTCAACCTCTACCAGTGTATACCTAGAGAGAGAGAGAGAGGAAAATTTTTCTTCTCTCCAGAATCTTCTAGCGCGGGTGGATAGATTTCGATGAGCAGGAAACAGTGGTTCAGAGGAATCGTAGTGAAATCGCATGATCCAGACGGATGAGAATTATTTGTTCTACGATAAATGGCACTTTACTTGAATCTTCATCAGCTTACGGAATCATAATCATACTGTACTCACAACACTAATGCTAAGAATAGAATTGTTCACTCGCTTCGAACCTGGAATCCATTCAAACTCCTATCAGATATAGTTTATAGCGTGACGCAGCCACATGTACACCACTACAATTCTCATCAAAAACGTTTTAGTGATGCAAAAAACACCTCCTGATATTAGTGGCAGAGTCACCGTTGCAATTTTTCACTTTTCCTAGCTTCTCAGGCACCCTTTCAATCTTATATTTTCATCATCATCATGAAAGTCTCACATACATGTATAATGTGAGAAGCTTATGAGCCTTCCGAGATTCGTTCAAATCTTGATAAAAATCAACTGTTGATGGAAGATAGTCAATTTTTCACTTACCATAATTTTCACCGTGATGTCTGTTTATAGTGAAACTTATCTTTTTTGTTACGTTCCAAACTGATGGTGTAAAAATTCTTATCTCGCCACTATCTTACAGAGGAAGGGATCATTTCTGGAGATCAACTGAAAGAATTCATCGATGCTATCGAAGAAAAACATGCTAATCTACGCAAGCTTTTCGATTGGATAGACGCCGATAAAAATGGTTATTTGGATCGCTACGAGATAAAAATGGCTTTCGCTATGTCTGATCGTCCTTTTACGGATGAAGATGTTGAAAAATTGATGGAGGAGTGCGACACAGATCGAGATGGACGAATTAGCTTCATTGAATTCAGAACGAGTCGAATGTCCAATCTGTTCACTGATATCGCTTAGGAAACGGAATAGGTTGATAATTTCATAATAAATATCGCTTACCTTACCGCCTCTTATCATTGCTGAACTGATTAATGCTAGATTTTTTTAATGCAAAATTTTGTCTCCTGACTCAATTCAAATCCAAAAAGGTTGATGAACAGCCAGGAGAGAGAGTGTACGGAAAATAGCAATATTCGGTATATGTATATCTGCTGTCTTGATCGTGTATCAGTTAGTTGCTACAGTATGAGTCAGATGAAGTCGGCATTGAAATGAATTTTCGCATACATAAGTTATGGAAAAAACCTTGAGACGTCCGAATGATGTACTGAAGGAAAAAGCTGTTTTCACATCAGATTCAGAAGCCATTTCACCGGGTAGATAGGAGAATAAAATGCCTTCCATGTTATCAAGTCTTCGTGCACTCGAAACTTTGTCCACCATCAGCTCATTAACAAACAACGATTCCATTGATTAGTAACGGTACAAGTCAGATTTGAAAGGTCCTTGAGTGTTAACACCAAGATAATCTGACTGTTTCGGGTTGAGAACTGTGAGTTTGGCACCAAGATGGGGTAGATGCAGAGCAGCTACTTCTTCGTCCAGCTGTCGAGATTGGAAGATAATGTTTGAGTAAATGAGATGAGACAAAATAATGGATATAACTCACTTTTCGTGGAAGAAGATGAACACCAACAGGATATTTGCCTGGACTTGCGGTGAAAAGCTCAATTTGGGCAAGAACTTGATTACAGAAAGAATTGCTCATAACAAAACTGGAATGTCCAGTGGCACAGCCAAGATTGACAAGGCGGCCAGATGCTAAAAGTATGATATGGCGACCATTTTTGAGAGTATATCTATCAACTTGAGGCTTAATTTCAACTTTTTGAACAGCATTAGCGTCAAGCCATTTCACATCAATCTCAATGTCGAAATGACCAATGTTACAGACGATCGAATCTTCTTTCATTAAAAGAAAGTGATCACCAGTGATGATATCACGACATCCGGTGGTGGTGACGAATATCGAGGCTTGAGGAGCAGCTTCTTCCATGGTGGTGACTTGATAGCCTTCCATAGCAGCTTGCAGAGCATTGATAGGATCGATCTCGGTAACGATAACACGAGCACCGAGAGCTCTCAAGGATTGAGCCGATCCTTTTCCGACATCACCGAAGCCGGCGACTACACAAGTCTTGCCTGCAATCATGACATCAGTTGCTCGTTTGATTCCATCGATCAGAGATTCACGGCACCCATAAAGATTATCAAACTTGGATTTTGTGACTGAATCATTCACATTGATAGCAGGACACTTAAGAGCACCATTTCGGAACATACGATGAAGATTATGAACACCTGTGGTAGTTTCCTCAGAAATGCCTTTGATTCCAGCCAATAATTGAGGGTATTTCTCATGAATATGATTGGTCAGATCTCCGCCATCATCCAAGATCATATTCAATGGCTGACCATCAGGCCAGAAGATGGTTTGTTCAATACACCAAAGATACTCTTCCTCAGTCTCTCCTTTCCAGGCAAAGACTGGAACACCTCGCTTAGCCATCGCAGCTGCAGCATGATCTTGAGTACTGAGATTGACAGTAGCAGAATTAGACATCAGACAATCGATGGACATGATAATATGATGGTCAATTTACCTGAAAATATTGCAAGATGACCACCGTACTTCAGCACCGAGATCCATTAGAGTTTCAATTAGAACAGCAGTTTGAATGGTCATGTGAAGACATCCGGCAACACGAGCTCCTTTGAGTGGCTTGGTAGCACCATATTTTTTTCTGATCGACATCAAGCCAGGCATCTCATTTTCAGCCAATTCAATTTCTTTGCGTCCCCAATCAGCAAGATTGATATCGGCTGGCAACAAGAAAGGGGTGGAAGAAAGAAGATGAGAAAGATGAAAAGTTGGTAACAAGACGAGTTCAGTATATCACACACAAAGTTTAACATCGAGTGTGTGTTTGTCCATCACTTACCGACTTTGTATGGAACATTAGAAGACATGATTGAAAATATTTGTAGAACAAGAAGAGACAATCAATTAAGATCGATGGAATCAAGCAGAGAGTAGAAAAAGTCACCAGCACAGAATAGAGTAACAGCACGAAGGCACGATGATCACGCTGGAAGTGTTTCAATGAAGAAAACGTCAGAAGTTTTATAGTTGAAAGAGGAACAAAGTCTCACACACAGTAACTTGCACTCAAAGAGTAAGTACCAAGAGCGGAAACTCTCTGGTACTCTATTGTAGCTGAGAGGTACCTTACCGGCAGATGGCATTGAAGCAAGAAAAGGGCGCTGTAATCAGAAATAGGCGTCCTAAAATCTGAGCAGACGCAGCTGATCTAGTTAGTTACTAGTTTGAGGGCGACACATTCGACTCTTTCCTCTCTTTCTCGCTAGTGGCGTCCTCTGGCAGAACAGCGTCCCCTATGATAGGACATTCTCAGCCATAAGAGTTTCCGCTCTTGGACATTACTCTTTGCTTGCACTCCTTTTTCACTCTCCAAACTGCTGCACCTTGAAACTTGCATCACTTTTATTGCGGCAGATTTGAATTTCAACTCTCTCTTCCTTTGAAAGGGATCCTTTTTCTCCTGGAACGGTTCGAATGTTCGTGATGCAAGAGAACAAAATTCTAATCACGATTCCCAAGAAATTCAAGAGAATTTCATCGAATGACAATCATATCCTGAAATGATCATGACCGATGATGAGAATGTGCTTGAGTTTCTCAGGAATCCTGTCTTGCTCACTTTTTATGGCTATTTTATCAGAAACTAGTAACATTTCATCCTTTTCTGTAATTCTCAGATCATTTTCAACTGTGATCACTCTTTTTAGTTAATCGAAAGGGTAAATAGTCTCATACAACTCTCTTGTTGAAGAAGGGTGTATCAACTCATCGTCAATCTCAATACTAATACCAGGTTAATTTCGATGAATTTTCTTATAAGTTTCGATTCATAAGAAACTTTAATAATTCATTTCAAAGGCAGCATTATGAATGGTCTGAGATGATCACAAGAACAACATATTTGAGAGAAGATTATTGCTTCTAAGTCAGAGAAAGACAACATACAATCTTGGCTGATGTGCCTCTAATGCTAGAACATGGAGTACGTTCATATTGGGTTTGTTGATAACCGGAAGCACAGAAAACATTCAGATGAGGACTCTGCGCCAAGTTATGTTATCGACTGAGCACACTTTTAGTGACCTTTGAATTTTTTCGAAATTATTTGAAGAGTTCACTCATTTTAGAAGGGTAAACTCTTGGTGGGAACATGAGTTTTGAGATCAAAATGGGCTGAAAATGAGTCAAATCATGAGAGACCTCAGCAATACCTTTGGTATCGAATCATCTGCTCGCAACTGATTGAACGTAGAGACAACAGGAGAAAACGATAGCAAAAAGTTCCAAAAAAAGAAACAAAATTGTAATCCAGCCCAGAAGTAAAATATTATCGCTAGCTATCTTGGCCATCTTTTTGGCGCATCCAACATAGTGTATATTATTCGGATGCTTACGCTCACCACACTTCGGTGTTGGTGTTTTACAGCAAGATTCAGGAATTGAGAATGTGTCCCTATCATTCGAAGTCGAATTGTATCGTACGTAATCTTGATAGTCGTTGATACCACAGCATCTCAGCTCACTTTGAAGTACATCGAAAATTTGTGATCTTGAGTGCAAAATTTCTTCAGGTTGACCAAGCTGAATGATCATAGAACGCTCAAATCCATCTTTGTAGCTTTCATCACTGGAACTTCCATAAACTGATAGAATGGCGAATGTTCCCAAGCAAAGTTGGACGGTGAATAGCATTAAGTATGCAAAAATGGATATGCATATTGGAAAAGATGGAAGTGAATTGGCCACTTTCTCAGATACGGTAATCGAGTTCCTGTTTGATGAGCAAAGAAGAACAAGCTGTGATATCATATGCTTACATAATGAGAAAGTTTTCAAAAAAAGAGGAAATTAGGTAAGGAAATGATGTCTACATACCTATAAGGAGTTCCTTGGTGTGAACAAAAACCATCAGAAATTTCGTTCATCTCATGATGATCGGGGAAATCATCTTTCATCCTAAACTTTGTGGTATAATGACACTCTAGAGCAAGATTAATGACAGCTAATGTGCTTATCAAAAGGGAACAGACGATCAATTGACAATGAAGTAAGTTCAGTGGATGACTGTCAGGTAGAAAAGATCGGATTATTGGAAGATGTGAATAATCTCGATCATCACCAAATGATGGCTTATCGTAGAGAGCTATGAAGATCAGTGTTATCAAACAAGCAAAAAAAAGTATGAAGTTGATGAGTTTCACGAGGACTGATAAATTATCTGCCGAAATACCACAGCCGCTTTCTCCTCGCTTATGATAATAGTAGCTGGCTTTACTGCATTGATGATGGTGATTATTGTGAACCGTCTCATGGTACGGTGAGCTCGTGAGGTATCCGTAAGTGGCCATAACTTAAATATTCGGATAATTATAGAAAATAAATAAATATTTCAAGCAATTCGATGGAGATTCGTGGACACAGATTTCAAATTGAACTGATGATCATGATCCTTTTCTTTGTCAAAATGGGCGTCTGAAAGTTTAACTTTAACAGGGAGATTCATCTGGTACTAACATAAAGGAGTCCTTTTTCTCATCACCATCAAAAAGGTCAACAAGTTTACTCTCCTTCTCTCAAGAAGTAAATGTAATGAAAACAAATTTCTTAACACTCATCACATCAAACATAGAAAATACTTTCATTCATGTATATATGATGAATCACGACTTTATTCACACAAACACTGTGAGAGAAGGATGCGAATGAGTAGATGAATGAATGAAGAGTTCATTGAAGACGGCAAAAATTGTAACTTTGTTGCTGTGAATGGAAAGTTAAATGGAAAGTTGCGCCAACATTCTGATTGGCTAACATGACATGCAAGTTAAAGAGCTTAGAAAGCTCACAGCATTACAGAAGCTTACAAAAGCCTTTTAAACTTTCGGCTTTAAGCTTGCAAGTTGGCGGTTAAATTTTTTTGCTCTTTGCGATTTCATCATCTGCTACATTGTTTTTCATGTAAATGTTTTACCTGTTTAGATAATGTGATTTATTGATTATTTTTTTATATTATATTCGTAAATTAGTGTCGAAGAGTTTATTGGATGTGTGATATCTTGTTAAAGTGTCTTTGTTGTTGTTTTGATCATCGATTTGCTTTACTTACAATCTTCAATCAAATAATTGTGTGTGTGTGTGTGTCCATTTTCTTGAGGTAAGAACGCTTTTGATGTTGATAATTTGTGATTTGTATTTGCATGATTTTGTCAATCAATGTTTGTGTATGTCTTCACTGATCATGGAAGCATAAGCTCTGGGAATATTTTCTGGGAGTACCTATTTCTTGTTACACCTTCATACTGATCAGTGTGGTACTCTTGTTATTGTTTCTCCAGATTTGTCTTTCTCGTGTTGTTGCTTATTGTGTTATCGAATTTAATTAATCTTAAATGCTGTTGATAAAAAAGCGATCACAATTACCCAAGCTTGGGTGTAAATATGTCTCAGGAAAAGCCAGTGAAAGCTAAAAGAGGAAGAGCGAAAAAGCTCGATGATCAATCTATAGATGCTGATGATGATGATATTTCAAAAGCTAAAAAAGCAAAAACAACTAAATCATCTTCTAGGAAAGTCAAAAAAGTTGTTCCCTGCCATTTGATTACAGAATATTTCCAAGTACAAATATCTCAGAGGAGAGCTTACAAAGAAACATCGGACACAAAAAGAGTTTTTATGCCAAAGGCTGAAGATTGCTTTCACCAGTCAAAGATGGACAAATTTATAAATCGTTTATCACCGACAAGCAGTGGAAATGACTCCCCACAATTCACACCTATCAAGTCTGAAATCGTTGATGATACGAAAAAAGAGTTAGTAGATTTGTGTGGATCTGATGATGAATCATACGTCTCTAATAGTCAAAATGCCTCAGAAACATCTCAAGCGACCAAAAGTGAGAATGGATCTGACACTCTTCCGTCTTCGAAAGCTGTCGAGAACGTGAATGTGAAGAGGCAGCTTTTTCCAAATGCTCCAGTCAAAAACGAGCCTGGTGTTATCGTGAATTCACCAAATAAGACAAACTCATATGAACCAGAAAAGCATTTCATCGACGTGGATAACTATCTCGAAATAGTCTTGGAAATCGAGAGCAATTCACCTAAGAAGAAAGTCCAAAATACCGATGAACTGATCCCAAGAAAAGATCAAAAACTCGAGAATTTCAAGTCTCTAGTTGCTTCTATCCTCGAAGATGATCACTATAAACATTTATTCAATTATTATGATTGGGATGCCATCAACAAATTCAACTCCATGAACTGTAAGTGATATCTTCCCAATGATAGGAAATTTTGATTGTTTCAGGTGAATCCTGAATTTAATCTTTCAATTATTTAGTCTCATGAAAAATTGTTTTCCTTCTCATCACAGATGATTGCCAACTTCTTTATCTGAGACTCCTTATCCGCAAGCCTGATTGGATAAGACTAACTCAGATCAAGTATCCTGACATCGAACACTTGAAAATGAGGCTTCAGGACTTGGTTGCATCAAAATTCCTCCTAGATTGTAAGTTAGTAGATCATTCCGATGCATTAACTGTTCAACTATCTCATTGCTCTAATTCTAGTTGAATCTCTGGATAACTTAGAGGAAGGCTTGAACTCCCTCGATATGAATGAGACTAAAAAGTTTGCTAAGTCTCTAACGGGCATACCCAAACCCACAAAATCGACAAAAGCCGCCTTAATTGAAGCAATCATGAAGCATGTAAACAGTAATCAATCCATCAAGCGCTTTACATCGTCTGGAGATGATTCGACAATCGAGGGCCAAATACTCAAGAGGTGAGACTTGAATAACCATTCAGCTTGAGCATTAATCTTTACCGACTTTCTTCTACCATCAGATTGAAAAGGTTCTTGGGGAATACATGTTTCAAAGTTGATTTAGAGGTATCCCGAGTATTCTTAAGGATAAGTTTGCTCAAATTTCCACCAACTTTACATGAAGATGATGAGAATCACATTCTTGGACAACAGTTGTAAGTAGATCTCAATGGTTTTTGATGCATCTCTAAATGTCCTATATCCATCTAGATTCGATCTATGGAGAATCGATGCTGGAGAATTGAAATATCCTTCTTACGAACTGAATAAAGTTACTCGAGTTTACCCTGAACGAGAAAACCTCATTCGCTTCGAAGAGGCCTGTCGATTGGAAAGTGAACTGGGAAAATTTATTCAATCAAACAATTCAGAAAAAATAATTGAGAAATCTTACCCGGACCTGCTCGCAGCGTATAGTGAACACTTCAATTCTCAGATAGTTATGTTTGACAAGACTTTACCAGTTTTTCTGAGACGTTTTTCGGCAGGACATGTTATTGTTCGATGTCTTGCTCACCTTGTAGAATGCTTGGAGCAAAAGAAGAATTATTATGATGCGCTAGAAGTGTTCGATAAGCTCCTCAGTCAAGACATCTATTATATGGAACACCGAGCCCGATGGTTAGAACGCAAAGCGATAATTTTGGAAAAGCATATGAAATCACCTGAAGATGCCAAAAATATCCTTCTAGAAGGTATAAAGGATCCAAAAATTTTGATTGGATCAGGCTATCATTATGCTCTCTACCTTCGTGCTAAAAGGCTTGGCCTTGTTGGCAAGAATCCTGACAAGCATATAATTCCAGTCATCCCAGAGTATGATGTTCCAAAAGTTCCTGAAAAATCCTACGATGCTCAAGTTTTGCATAAATCCATTGAAGGACGGAATAACCTCTTCATTTCCAGTGAGGACAATGGAGAAGTTAAAATAATCAGAGTGGAAGAAGCTGCTCTAGAGTTTTATAGAGAGAGTGAATCCTTAATTGGTATACATTGTGAGGGTACCGTAATTAATTCTATTTTTGGTTTACTATTCTGGGATATCTTATATAACTGCGATAACATAGCTTCAGATGCGTTTCATTCGATTTATCAAAAAGTTCCTCTGGACTTAAACTCAGACGTTTTTTATTCTCGACGACGTCCTCTGATTGATAAACGGCTACTGGATTTGAAAACTATGACCAAAGTAGAGATCATCAACGAAATTCGTGAAACTTGGAATAAGCATTTCAATTGTGCCTCAATTGTCAATTGGGAGAAGTGTAGTCCTGATCTCCTTGGGGTAAGTTACCTTAAGAATCTATCCGTCATTTTTTCTGATTATTCTTTGCCATCTCTTGTTTCTAGGAAATAATCATGTGCATGAAAAATACTTCTCTGGCAGCCATATGCAAACGCCTTGCTTCAAATTACAGATATTTTCGTAGTGGGTTTCCAGATCTCTTGCTTTGGAGTACTGAACAGTGCAAAATCAAGGCTGTTGAAGTCAAGGGCCCGGGAGATACCGTAAAACCAACTCAGGCACTTTGGATGTCATTTTTGAACGCTAATGACTTTCCTGCCGAAATTTGTTACGTTCGTAAGCGATAATTCTTTAAACTACCAAAAAATTTTTTCACTTTAATATTTGATAGGTGGAATTTTTCTTTATGACCATCAATTTTCTGAGACTATTATAATTGCTCAATTCATCAATAAATTATTAATCTTTTGCATTTGTTGAACTTATCCCCATGTATATCTCGGGAAAAAATTTTGAAAAAGTTATACTACAGACTCATCTACCGATCAAATAAAGATCGAAGAGTGATTTCTTAATTTCATCATCACTGTTACCGAATTTTTGTTGCCTTCTAGAATGGCTTCCATCTGATGAGATGAGATCCTTCTGAACGAAGAGAGATAGAGAGAGAGAAAGTTGGACTTAAGCCAATGGTAGGAGCATTTCTAAGTTTAAGGAAACAAGTCCATTTTCTATTCTGTCCTTTTGATGGTGGACAAATAGTGTTCAATGCAGATGACAACTTGCATTTTCAATGTGCCGTTATTCCCAGTTATTGTTGAGTCCATTTGTCATTATCTATCCATGAAAAAGTTTTTCAATGATCTCTATAGTTGTACACAATCTGAAATTGCTATGCTTTATCCAATTAAATGGTACAAATAATTTTGATTACTTTTTAGAGCTAATGTAAAGATCAGATGGATATTATCAACGGTTTGAATGTCTACTTATGGATACTTCTACCAATTTGTGTTCTAACCTCAAGTAGTAGTGAATCGTGGATCAAAAATTGTCAACAATATCATGAGTCCTCTGAGTTTTGTGCTGATCTATTCAAAATGACCTCAAGAATGATTGACAAGAGACTGTTGAAAAATTCGCCATTTGATCGAGCAACAATAAAGCAGACAGTGGAGACTGTACTACCCAAAAAAATTGAATCAAAGTCACCCTCCAAATCTGTTGAAAATAGAAAGTCTGTTGAGGATTCCATGAAATCAGATGAATCAAATGGGAAAAATTCTCTCGGAAGAAGCTCGCGAGAGGATAGCGTTGATGATGTTCCCTCTGATGAGTACGAATATTTCGAGAAAAATCTTACGGAGCCCAAAACTCTTGACAGCGATTATATTCCATCAGAATCAGAGGAAAATTATGTAAAAGAACTTCAAGCAAGAGGAAAATCAGCAAATAGTGAAGAAAGCGCAAAAGATCCGCTTGTGAAGAAAACTTTCGGCTACAAAGTGACTCTCTATAAGAATCCTGATAGTAAAGGTAAGTTGACTGATACATCGATTGATAAATGTGATTCCGAAAACTAGAAAAACTGATGAAAATTCCTCTCAGACCCACCAGTTGTTACTGAAGAATTTTTTGGTGATGGTGACAAAAAACTTATCAAAATTTTGGGCAGTCCAAAGTCCTCTGTGGAAAAGAATAATGAGTATGAGAGCCAACCGAGCTCGGCTTCTCGTCTTTTTATCCCAGAGCTTCTTGATGATGATGAAGAAAAAGGGATAAGTCCTCCGAGAGATTGGTCATTGGCTGGTACTTTAAGGGGTCACTACAAACATGCTAAAGACAAAGGCCTAGATGGTGTATCGAGCATGAAAAATGCTGGAGATGAGAAACAGCGTGATAAAAAGGGTGCCAAAGAAAAAGCTCTTCGAGAAAAAACTCAGATTGAATTTTTCGAGAGAGGTTAATTTTAATTACATTCATTCGAATCATTTCCATGAGTACTCAATCATTTCCATTTTCATCATACAGAAAAAATTTTCCATGACGATAAAAAAGGTCGACAGGCCAAGCACCGATATATAGATAGTTTTGCGGAAAAATCTGCGCCAGATGATTCGAATGGAATGAATTTCAAAAATCTCCACGATTTACTTCTGAAACGCCTAAAAGGATGGCGAGAAAAAGGCTACAAGATCACAACTGAATTGGAAATTGTTCATCGAGGTGAGTCAAAGTTTTCTTGTAATTCTTCCAGCAACACTCTTGATTTCATGATGTTAAGGTTGAACGGATTTCCCATGTTCTGTAATCATAGGAGCATCACACGATAAGAGTCGAGAGGTCAAGCAGCGTGGTGCTAATAAAAAGGCACTTCATCAGCATCTAAAAGAAGCAATAGATGCCAAAAAAGAAGGCTTCATGGAAGGTTCAAAAAATCCTGAGAATAGTGGTAGAGAAACACTACCAGTACTGGACTATCCAGACGTGATTTCTTTCGATCCTGGAACTGACCATTCTGGAGGTGAACGATTCTTCATCCGAACTACGCTTGCACCACACAAGCTGCGAACTACGAAAGTAGTTCATTACATTGCGGTTGCCAAAAATCCTCCACTGAGTTCAGGACAGAACAAAAAGTTGGCAACTCTAAGTTATTTACTTGGAAATCAGAAGCAACCACCTTCAATCGATATCTCATCGATTTTGAGGAACAACTTTATTGGACAGAAAGATCAGCCTAACTCAAATTTTCAGAATGCTGTCTCAATTCCCATTTTGGCATCTCTTGATGGAACGAGCAACAACAATAATAATAACGATAATGATTCAGCTCGGAAAAAGATCATAATAACTCGGCCAATCAATAATCATAAACTGCTTGATCATTCGAATGGAAAAATTTTTACTATTGGACAACCCGTGATCTATCAGAATCCATCCATAAGCACATCTAATGAGGGACCAAAAACGAATTTGTTATCGAATGTGATCGGACAACCTATAACTCTTCTTCAGAACCCTCCAACAATTCGAATTGCTGGTATTAACAATGGGAACGTTAACAGCCAGAGTCTCTATGGCCAAACATTCCGTGGTAGTCCAACCGTGATAACCCTTGAGCCTCCATCTGGGGCTAAACCATCTCTCACAGATCAATTAGAAAATCTCAAAACTGGATTCGTCCCACAAGTTGTGACTAGTCCTAACAAGCCGAAGAAGCAACAGAATGCTGCCTCAAACCAATCATCTAGACCAACTCAACAGCCAGACAAAATGAAACTGTCCCCAGTTGCATTCGAAGAGCCTCCCAATAAGGCTCGGCTACCTCCTCAACAGCAGAACCCACCAAATGAACGACCTCCATATTTTTCCATGAGCGATCCACCATCAGATCGGCCAGGTATGAGCTTTCAAGGCTTCAATCAACCTAGCTTTCCTCCTCCTCCTCCTCCTGGACATGATATTGGAGATGATCACTTGTTCAATGATTTCGATGTAGATCTTGGCCAGCCTCCACCTTTACCCAATAGTTATAGTGGCTTCCATACACCAATGGATCCTGGTATTCTAGATACACCGTTCAGCCATGAAGGCTTTAATTTGGATCAGATTGAGAATGAAAGCCCACCGAATATAATGGAAAATGCCATTTTCCCACCTGAGGCTCCTCCTCGATTCCAAATTCAGCATCCTGGATCATCTAATCTTAATGAAAATAATATCAATCCAAATGATGTACCTCAATGGGTACAAAATCTTCGAACAGGAAGCTATAATGCAATGGGCATGAACCACCCGTCACAAATTCTTCGACCTCAACAGCCAGTCAGAGTGCAACTTGGTCCCAAAGGTGTGATGGCCACAAGTCCGAGACCTTTCTTGAACAATCCTCGACCTCTCACTAATGGTTATGTGAACAACAATCATCTTAATCACCAATCAAAGGAGCAGCGTGAAAAAATTGAAATACCTAGACACAGTTCCTTGGTCAGTCCTGATAGTGAAATCAAAGTTTCCCAAGGAAATAAATTAATCGATCAAGTCAATGCTCAGATCACGAATGCAAGCCCTTTATTGGCAACCACGATCTATACTTTAGGCTTCGAAACTCAAGTGAAGCAACCAAAATCAAGAGACTTGCTCACCCAATCATCAGAAATATATCCTCTCATCGGTGGATTTGGACCTTTTATTATACCATCACTACCAATTGATGAGAAAATTAAGAAAGATGAGACCAAGAGGAAAGAAGAGAAAAGTTCAGACACTTCAAGTGAGAAAAGTAATGCAAAAAATTCTTAGTCTTACACCTGAATTTTCACAGAAAACAAACCATTTCGATTACTCCAATTTATTGAAAAATTCTAAAAAAATTCATAAATAAAATGTCATATCTCACAACATCCGTTGTGGTTAGATGAAACTAACAGATTTTCATCGAACTCGACAAACGATACTCTTATTTTTCACTCACCATCACAAAAGATTCTTATCAATTTTGATTATTAATCAAGCAAAAAGTTGGGAAAATTTGAAGGAAGACCAGAACAAACTCCGCGCGCCAAGGGGAATATTCAATGAAAAAAGGATGATGAATTTATTTAATTAATTTTAGATAAGATTCAATTGTCAAAGTCAGTAATGAACTAGAGAAATAAAGCTCTTATTCAGTGTTAGATATAAAAGGGCCAAGAAAAATATAATTTCATTAGACTCATGAATTGATTCAATCCTCCTTATCATCATCTGAAGAACTTGAATCGGAAGACTCATTTTTAGATTCACGGTGATTGATTGGACAAATATTATCTATTATACATTGAGAGATTAATTCCTCATAGTGCTGGAGAAATTTCTCCACTGAGCATGGGAGCTCAGAGCAACCGTCAATGGTGATTGGATATCCTTGAACCATCGGAACAATATGGTATTTATCGTTTTTTCGAAACATTGTGACGATGAAATGAGAGTTAAATGGATCCACAAGAGAAGTTCGCAAATAACGATTGGGATCATTCATAAATCCATTTAAAGGCCGCTTCTCATTGAAAACACCTAAAGTAGACCACAACTTTACCATAGCACCTGAACAAATCATCAAACATTTGAAAAGAAATATTATAGCTTAGGCATTCAAAATCATCGTTGAAGAATTCAAAACTCACCTGAATGAGAGAAATACAACTTTGTGAGTGGTTTACGGGAAGGATCCATTTGCGATCTAATTGTTGAGACCAAATCTTTGAAAATATCACATGTAGCATTTCCGTTGTAATATCGCCCATGATCTTTATTCACATAGTGCAGATCATGAATATATTCCATTCGCTTCAAATTGGGCTCATCGAATACCGCACACCAAGTACTATCATTGTATATTGCAACCTCAAAAGCACAGGTGATATGTAACAACTTCATCTCTTCATGGGAAAACTCCCGGTCGAGACCAAGCCTACTCTTCAAAGCAGTATTCACAGAGGAATAAAGAAGTTCCTTGGTTTGACCCTTGGGCTTTATACGGTGCTTTTCTGTTCTTTTCAGTTCATTTTTACACAGTCTATAAAGATACAGAGGCTTTCGATCCTCAATGCTTACGTTGAATCCTATTGAAAGAAATTTAATCGTTAAATCCACATGAATGTAGAAGCGTATAAGATGAGACAAAAGCAGGAAGGAAAGATAACTCATCTACTATCAACAGAATTCAGGTAAAAACTCATCTAAAACAAAAGCCCAACGTACCTCCTTGCATGTGTTTGAGACCAGTCAAAAAAGCTTCAGCAGTTTGACGAGTTCTTATTTTGTCCGTTATTCCAACTTTTAATTCTACTTTAGAAGCATTGAGAAGACTGGGAAAGGCTTCAAAGTACATTTGTGCTAACAACAGAGAAAATTTTCCACAAATGAAAACAAATTGTGTTAGCTTGGTTATCAGGTAGTGCAGCAAATTGAGGAGAAAAATGGCACTGAGATGACCTACCTATTTGAGATGTTTCGAGTTCTCCACTTGAACTCACTAACTTTGCTTTTTTCTCAGTCATTCGAGGTTTCCATTTTTGTAAGCGATCAATCTGGTCCCAGGAGAGGCTTCCTTTCCCAGCCTCATGAGCAGCTGATACTTCTCTGACCAGTTCTGGTAGTTGGCTGGACATCCATATTATCTGCTTTTTACTTGGGTATCGAATAGAATGCCGCCCAAAGTAGAAGAACATGGAGGGCTCATTTTCTCTGGCGATATGCTTTGGTCCAACTTTATAGAAACTAGAAAAATGCTTATAGGCGTTCCAAAATGTAGTTTTTGACCCATACAATGGATAATCATCCACACTAGGTCTTGAGAAAGGAGCTTCAAATGCAAACAGGAAACCAGACACAAGAAGAATACAAAATACAAATTCTAAACGATACATTTTCGTTCCAACTATCCTTATGACACTGACGCAACGAGACTTAGGATACCGGAAAGATATTGGTGGAAATACTCCTCTCATCCCCTATTGTTCATCGGGAGAAAAATTGAACCAAAGTCCTTTGCACTTGTCCCACTTGTGTAGATATGGAAAGAAATTTCTATTGTTTGCTTTATGGGGGTGCTGAGATGAAGGCCTGAGATTCATTCAGATTGTGATGATTTGAAAGAGACATTAAGTTTGAAGATCGATAGGATCTCAGGAATAGCCACGAAAAAGATATGTAAGTGAGAGATTCAACAATGACAAATACAAAAGATTCGAAACTTATGTAGTTGAGAAACAAAAATCATGGTGTGGATAAGATCAATTGATGCTGGGCAGTACGTTCAACGTTATCGAGAATAAGATAAGATATGTTTTGACACATTAGGTAAAAAACGATCCAAAGTTGATCTGGAGACGTTCAACGTTATCAGTTTTAAAAAGATAAGATTAGAAACAGTGTTTCTAATCAGATGTGAAAGATAATGTCTTGATTGTAGTTAAAATCGTTAAGTAGCTGGATGAACGACGTTTCATCATCAAATGATTGCATCATTTATTTTGACTGAATTAGTAGGTGATTAAATTTTCACTTAGGCACTTTACAACATTTCAGGGATGAATAGATGACAAATAATTCAAAACAAAATTAAATGAAAGATGAAAAAATCTTAACAAATTTCGATTCTACATGTTTAGCAAACGCAATTAACTTGTGTTTGGTAAACAATGTTAACTACTGTAATTTATGTAAGAGTCTCAAGGTTGGTAGCCTGGACTCCCCTGTACAATTGCTCGCGACAGGCTCACCCTGTCGCAGCCACCTTACGGCCGCCTCTGCTGCCGATCCAGATGACCCTGCGAGCTGTTGGTTTCACTCCCGGTGTTCTAGGGCTCTTGCCAATTACCCGAGGAGGATTATTCAGATTTGATTCTAACTGATTCGTGGCAGTGAGGCAGTCGAGCGTGGTCAAGCCATGTCCCGAATTGCCTAATTCACTGCTTACTAACTATTTGGTTCGTGAGTGTCTCAGAGGTTTGGTGTGATCAACTCGTCTTCCATACTTGCTCTCATTTTTGAAGGTGAGCTTGACTGCTTGAGAATTAATAGAAGATTGAGAAAAGAGTATTATCTTGAACCATGGACCAGAGACGGATCCCTGTATCCTTTGGTTCACTTATAATAGCATTTGCATATATTATTATACTCAATTCAAGCGGGTCCCAAAAGACACCGCCTTGCACGCGAAGGTCCAACTGTTGGAAAAAGTTAGGGTTAGTTGTATGCTAGCATCATGAAAATTCGACCATCGGGTAGCCCTTAATCAGATAGAGAGAAATCAGATTTGAAAGATATCAGATTCGAGGGGTCGTGCGACACCAGAAGTGGAAAAAGAACATTAGTATTAATGTACAAAGCATGTTAGCTTGGAGCGTGTCTAAATTACACACATCTCAATGCTACATAGATTGCGAGATATGAACTGAGAAGAGTAGAAAATACATAGTGCTTAATTTTGTCATATTTTTACATTATCGTGGCCATCTCTGTAATATCAAAGGTTCAGGTTGGTTAGAGGCTAGTTGGTGGCTAGTGGCATTGGATCTCTGGCAGTTATTTCGTCCTCACCTCCTATCTCTATTAGGCTGCCAAATTCGCTTATGACAATGAAATTTTCTCCATCAAGCGTCACCCTTTCATCTGTCCGTCCTGAACTTGTGCATGCACTTCCCACATGTTCAGTCGCTGTATCTTTTCCGCGTTCAGTTTCTCTCTTATTGCTTTTCGTCTTTCGATTTCTTTCACACAGGCTAGTTATCAGGTTGCATGGGTTGATGTCCTGTATTCTTTCTCCTGCAAGTTTGGTGTTTTTATTATATGTATGTCGAGCTCGTGGACACATAAGTTTTGTCGCCTTTCTCACTCCATGTCTTTTTTTTAGGTGAAACAGTGCCTGTCTCTCACAGGCAAACTTAGAGCCACAATCGGTGCACCTTATGATAAAGGAGGTGTGATATCTCTGGATGTGGAGTAATAACTCCTCTTTTCTCATCGATTTATCGCCACACAGGATACAGAACACCCCTTCTTTCGCACTCGTTTCCTTGCTTGGACATTTTCGAAATATAACACTTAGATTATGTATTGTAAGATAATACATTTTCCCTTCTTTCATGCCTTTCAGTATTTTCAGACAATCTTTCATTGTTGGATATGCTCGAGGGTGGAGATCTATTTCCTCAGGCCAGCTCACTAGGTCCTTCTCTACCTTCGTGATTGCCCCTGTTAGAAGAGGATCTTCTTCGTCCACCTCAACCGGAAAGATTCCACGCAGATTCAAGATTTCTAGAGGGATGTCCTCGCGTTTGAATACCAATTTTGACTCAAAGTCTGGGTCTAGCGCACAGTCACATTCATCAAACACGCTATGTGTGTCTCTTTTCTCTGGTGTCGCATCCTCTTCCGAATATCTCTGGCACTCCATACACTCATTTTCGGATTGTAAAATGGTTTGACAGGAAGATTGTCGACCAATGTGTATTTTCAAGGGCTTGTTGCCAGCTACCGGCTTTTCACGAGACCATTGGCCACCTAATAATTCAATGCATTCCAGAGTAGCATCTTTTTCTTCGATTCTTATACTTATCCAACCATGTTCCAACAGCTCAGCAACGCGTTGCATTGTTTTCAATTTTACTCTTTGAAGATTGAGATGAAATTTTTGGTTGGGTCTCATCATGAATTGTCCTTCAATGTTCACATTAATCTCTCCAATGATCGACCCTTCAAATTCCTTTGAACCGTCCTCACAATGAACAACCACCATGCTTAGGCAGCCACTGTCCTTCAGTCTGTTTGTGACCTCGAACTCCATCGACACCGACATGCTGAGATTCGCTGGAACCTGACTGTCAATCTTTACACAGTATTAGTCTGTCGAGATCTCCGTACTTTCGACTTCAGTCACGCTACACTTTCCCACAGATGATTATTGTCGGCAAATCTTATTGATAGAGGATTTATCTCTGGAAGATGACCATCAGCCGACACTATAACACTATGTTGATAATGGGACTGGCTACTTATTACTGAGTGATTAACTTTACAAGGAATTAGACACTGATAGCAATGAATGTTTATCCTGTGTTTACACTGAACTCTCCAATCCGGCTCACTCTCTTGCTGTTACTTTTTTAGGCGCACTTTCTTTAAAAATTCGAAACATTTGTAAATTCTTTTCACATTGTTTTTGCTAGTTCAACCATCATTGTTCCAGTCAAAAATCAACTTACTTACACAGATAATATTGAAGTTGATCAATTGAGTTCACTATTTAGACAATCCTGATTCTAATCTACTTTGATAATCTCTTATTCTATTGGGATCGTGCCTTCAATCGGACTACATCATGGCTTTGCTTACCATCCATTGCAACTGTGAGCTATCATGTTTTATGTGCAACATCAATCCACACGCGGATTTGAGCAGTTTTATCACTTCATCTGCTAACTCATGTCTTTTCTTTCTTTCAAACAGTTCGCTGGGCTTCCAATCTTCACGTCCATCTCAGCTTAAGATTCATCACTTATGAAGCTGCTTGGACTTATGGTCAGCTCGAGCAGCCACCTCATCAGCCAGCTCTCAACATTGATTTCACAGTCAGCTTCACTGTTTTGCAGTTATCTCTTGTGCCACCGTACCTATTGCCACTTGTGTATCACTCATCTCGAGCTGACATCCGCTACCTGCACCCATTGCCGCTGTGATCATTCAAGCTAGTTGCCTCATTTTGCCATACACTACACCAATTATCGTTTTCTCTAATCTAGTTCGCCTTCTCCAAAGACAAAGCTCCTACATTCCTGATTTAAAGTAACCAAAAGCATTACCAGTTCACTCACCGCGCCAATAGTTCAAGTGACCGGTGTCAATACATGTTCCTGTCCTCTCCATTCTCATTGGCTGCCCTCACCGGTCAGGTCCATCTTCACTAAAGTTCTCGGCTCCCGCCATCCTTTTTAACCGGCCACATGTTTCTCCATCTCGACATTCAGTCTTCATTCTCGTTCGCATCTCTGTTCTTCCTTAATTTTCTTTCTTTTTTTCTCTTTCTAAAGTGTATTAAACTTAGGTGCTATGGCTATTCTGTCGAAACCTCTCTGTCTCGAGTTTTCTCAGGCTCTCTATGGGCTTTTACAGGAGGTCAAATATGACAATATTCTTGGTCGTCTTGAGCATTCATGTTCATCAAGTCGACATGTTCATGACATCGCAGATCTTGATGCCTTTGTGTCCAATATTTTACAGAGTCAGCCAACTATATTGCCTCTTCTCTATGATTCAACGATATTCTCCGTGCCGATTACTTCTTTGTACACTCCAATCGAGATGTTCTCCAGCGTAGTACATGGCCCACATACTTATCTCTATTGCAATCTTTGCTTAAAAACCTTTGCCGAAGTTGGATCTTTCGCTGAGCATTTTCATCGATCTCAATGCGTACCAATCGTCCCTACTAATATACAGGCAAATCGATCTCGACTTCAATCACTCGGACGTCGTGTTAACTATCTCCGTCAATTGTATCCAAGATTAACCATGTCACCTGTGCCACATTTAATGCTTCCGGAACAAGTTATCGATTGGGAACCCTTGAATCTCAATGAACACGAGCTACCAGATTGGGATGTTGGAAGCCAGTCGGATCATGAGGAAGTCCCAATTGAACCTGAACGCAGCCCTTCGCCTCACCTTACACCTTCACCAACACCTTCCCCTGCCTCTGATGCTATGGACCTTCGTATGGCGTCTCCTAATCCTGACTCAGATTCCAGTCGCAGCTCCTCCGAAGTGTATCATTATCCAATCGACTAATCAGTGCTCACCCCAACTTTTTGCGTCTCTTAATTTGCTCAGTCTTGCCCTCAATTATCCATAATCTACCTCTTCATTTCTTACTCAATTCTTTCAATTATCGTTTTACTAATTCTCTTATCCCTCTCTAAACTCGTCCCAGCACAGTAATTGTGCTCTGTTTCAATCCTGAAACGCTCAAATTTTTCATTAAATAAAATCTGTTTCCTTCTCTTTATCTCAATCATTTTCGCTTCAAATTTATTTATCCTGATTCTTTTTCTAGATTTCACCCACATTTCTTCACATGACTCTTTGACGCGTTTGGAGTACACACTTTTTTCACAGCCCATCATTATTTCCTCTATTGAGGGATCAAATCGTAGGATTGGACGTCCTATCTGATTCCTTGACAGAACTCTTTGGAAATAGTAACCTAGTTCTCTGATTTCTTGTCTGCAATCTGCCTTTTTGATAAGCTCCTGAGTGGGGATTCTGTTGTAGCGCAGCAACCAAAGTGGCCTTTTTCTTTCTTCCAGCTTACAGTCCCAAATGATGTGGAAGGATGACAGTTTCTCACCGCATATGCATGTTCTTCTGCTGCTCCAGCTTTGCCATGAGCCGGCCAGCATTGAGATGTGTTCGGTATCAGCTTGCATTCCTGTCCACTCTCGAAATTCATTCCTTAGCTTTCGATTTAGAAGCCCATCATTGTCAATGCCCATTAGCTCCTCAAAGTTGCAGTTGGCCCAATCTGGTCGACCGCACGATGGATTCACCTCACCTAGCTCGGTTACATTGGCTTGGTTGACAATCCTCCAGCAGCACCGATAGCCATTTAGGGCTTCGCACATAGGATTAAACCTTCTCTTCACATCAAAATGATGAGTTACGAGGTATTCCGGCACGTTCAGTAGCATTATCCCATCGAAATCTCTATTAATTATCGTTTCACTGACTAGATAGTCAATTAGACCCAAGCTCAGCGTATCTAGGGGATTTATTCTCTTCCACATATACTCACCATACACCATTTCCACCTTACCTCTGTGGCTGCACCTCACCACATACCAGAGTCTGTCTTCTAATCTTTTCCATCCAATCGAAATTACACCTCCTACTTCTTCAGATCTAAATTTTCTGTAACTGACCGGAACTATTGCTGGACACCCTCTTTTCCTTAGTGTCTCAATTCTGTACGGGAGCGCTATGGTTGACCATGACGGCCAGCCTTGGCTAACTTTCGGAGTAAAGCGTTCTCCCCTAGCGCTCTTGATCCATGAATTGAAGATTATCGATTTCGGATTACCAACACCGATGACCCATCTCAGTGTTTCTGCATTTGAGCCTCGTGACGATGAGAATATTGTTCTTACCACATCGTTGCATGAGCTCTCGACTGATTGAGTGCCGTTGCTCATAACCAACATGGGAGAGAAGTATCGAACGTAGCAATTTACTAGCGAATCATAGAGAGTCTTGATTACCCTGGGCGGAATGTCTCTCAAGAATACGCGTTTTTTGGTGAATAGAGCACCCACTTCTCTGATTTTTCTCCACGCATCAATCACTAACTGATTGTTGAGCTTGCCACTTGTCAAATTAAAACCTAACACCGATACACCGCCTTCTGGTAACCTTCTCGCGATTTTTAAGCTGTTTGTGAGCATACACGATTTTGTTTTCGATTTGTTCATGCATAGACTAACTTCTTCGAATTTTTTCGATGTTAAGTCGATTATTCTAGTGGTCAGTCTCTTCATTCCATTCACGTATTCATCTAGGTTGTCCTTGTTACTCAGCACCCATTCTGGTACCTCTATATCTTCCACACAAATAAGCGTATCATCTGCGAATCTTAGGAATTTCACATTATAGCCATCACACCTTTTTAAAATCGTGTCCTTTGTCACCACATTATATAGCCATGGGCTGGCCACACCACCTTGATTTGATCCAGTTGTGTAGGTTTTGTATTTGAAGTTTCCTGATTCATCCACTATGAAGCTTACTCTGCTTCTCATCATTTTCTCGAGCATGAAGATTATTGAATTTTCAATTCCTATCTCACGAAGTTTTGCACAGCATTGGTCGATTGAGAAATTTTCAAATGCATTAGAAATATCGCACGAGATGAGTATTTTGATAGTGTGTCCTTTCTTTTTCAACAGCGAGCCTATGTCGCTAAGTAGTTCATTAAATAGTCCTGATGCCCCTTTTTTCAGGGAAAAACCCCACTGATTTTCAAACCAGGTTATTTCTTTGTTCCTACCAATAAGTGCCATTAGGCAGTGGTCTATTGTCCTTCCCACCGGATTCATGATCGCGATGGGTCTTACTTGCCGACCATTTGCCTTTTCTATGAGTGTTATTTTGCTGTAGAATGCCCCTGTGGGCAGTAACGAGTTAGAGATACAAAAGCGGAAGAACTTCTCGAAACTCTTGTCCATTCTCAGAAATGTGCTAAAACTTTTTGAATCTAAGAATGATCCATATTTGCAGGTTTTTTTCCCTACTTTTTTGCATACATTCATCCACTCAGATTTCGTGAGCCACTTAGCCTCTAGCTTGCTCTCCGGGCTCATCATGAGATCTTCCGGCCGTGTGTGACTGAAGGATGCCATAAATCTTTCTCCATCCGCTTTAAGTAGATCTGGATCACCCTTCCTAAGATTTCCCCTAATGGATCTCCACTCTTTCCCTAGGGCCATATCTGCAACTTGCCAGTCCGTCAGATCTCCACTAAGAAGCTTCTCTCTTCTGGTCCTCTCTGACTTCTTGTGTTCCAATGAAATGTCCATCACGCACTGCTTCAATTCCTCAGTCTTTTTCATGAGTAGATTGGCCGCCAATTCATCTCTGACTCTAAATCTCGCAATCTGGCGACGTAGATTTCTCCTTTTTTTAGCTAGTGCATCTAGTTTTCTCTTGTTTCTGCCTCTCCAGTTTCTCATACTCTTCGAAACTAAATTAGTCACATGTCCGATGATCCTGCAATAGTTGTCATCCACTGAACTCTGGTCTGAGAGATGCGTTAACTCCAATTGATTGCCTCTAATTAGATCCCTTAGCAAGCTTTGATCTATGAATTCTCTCTTCACCTTCTCACTCACCACATCCATCTCTATCTCTGCTTTTATCATTCTATGGTCAGTGCCCATAACATCTAATATTTTGCATTCAAATAGTCTGTCCTCTAGCTTATACGGGCCAATAATGAGATCTATCCATGAATATCCTTTGCCTTTAAATGAGTAGCTCTCCGCTGTGGGTAGATTTAGGACACGGAGTCTCCATTTTCCTATTAAGCTGACAATACCCGTTGCCGAGGCTCTATCTTTTCTCGGAGACCATAGTTCATGCTCGGTGTTGAAGTCACCTAAAATGTAGACTTCATGGCCTCTCATACAGTCACGAATGATTTGGTCAATCATGTTGATCGTGTCCCCTCTGACATCCACCCAAGGCCTAAAGTATGCCTCAATTATGCCGATTCTTCGGCCAAACTGATGACCACTGATAGCAATTATGTCAAGATTTTCGGGCGCCGCAAGAACTTTCCAGTTTGAAAGATTGGAGGCAATGCAGCATTTTCCGTTTCCGGCGACAAAAGTTCTACCCATATCTGCTAACATTATCATTGTATCATTTGTGCATTCACACATACCCATAACCCAGTTCACACTCGCTGCACAGAGATCCGCCGCCTCGAGCACCGAGACATTATTGCAATTAACGTTAATGTGGAAAAGATTTAGCTTACCTTTAGCTACTTCGTCAGCTTTTCCCGCCGGCATCCTTGAGCTGGATCTGAACGATTCTGCCCACACTGTAGAAGCTCTTATCTTTGTCCGAATTTCCTCGGGTCTTTTTCTACTTGTGTCTCACCTCAGGCACTTTAGATCAGGCACCAGACCACCACAATATTTTCTTAATTGGAATAATTAATCAAATTATTAGTTAAAAAAAATGTAATTGAAATTAAATTTCATTTTGGAGCTCAAAGTATCGATACTTTAAAATGTATCGATATTTTTTTTAATGTGTACAAGTAACGCCATCTTACATTCATTTGAGATACTCAATAAATTTTGATTTTGATTTGATTTCAATTTCAATTTTTTTTCTAAAGATTCATGTTTAATTGGGTGATATTTGTTATTAATTGTGACACTAATTGTCATTTAAATTGGGCACCAATGAGCTGAATTATAGTGGAGTGTATAATAGCCAAGTGCTTGTTCCTCTGATGGCCACCTACGAGGGTGAATTTCATATGCTCGATTTTAGTGGTCTGATAGAGTCAATCGGTGATGACGATGATGATGTTTTAAATGATGTGTGGCCCTCAGTTCTACAAGAGCCTGAGCCTGAATTCATTAAACATGAATCAGAGGATGGTAAAGTTGTCCTCATCACCGAGTCATCCTCACTCGATGGTCAACCGAAAGCACATATCATCATACGAGTGAGTATTCATTTTTCCCAGTATAAATTGGCATCTCATGTCGCCCATAGAGACATGGGAGGGATTTTTCATCTAAGCAGCATACATTATAAATATATATGTACCTCAATCATGTGCCACTTGCTGTGTTATCTAGTTTTGAGAATAATCATCAATGATGATCACGTCATCCTTGCTCATCGAGGTCTTAATTGATCCATGAATACGAACCTAGGCTATCTGAATGTGATTTTCTCAAGCTAATTTGAGCGTAAAATATCATGCTTATTTTGTTTCCGGTGCGCTCGATACTCAATACTTTTTTCTCTCTCTCTTTCTCTTTCTCACTCCCCCTCAGGGTACTCCTGATAGGCTTCTTTTTGGGCTTCTCGATTTCGATTCTTCAGACCCATATTATATCGAGGACTTCCTGCTGACCTACAGAATTTTTATGCCTTCAAATTTGCCTGATGTAAATAAGCTCAAAAATGGCATTTCCCTCATCAATGGAATGGACCAAATATGTTCCACTCTTCTTTCCTGGTTTGATGAGCCAGGCCTACGAGACAAAGTCATCAAAATCGTCCTCACTTGGATAAATAATTATGATTTAGATTTTGAACTGATGGCTCAAGAAAATCTTGGCAGAAAGTTTTTGGATGTTTTCGAATCAAAACTTTCCGCCAATCCATCTCTTTCAACCCAATTAAGATTGCTCCACATAGCCCTCTCAACCAAAGCTAAGATAAGAAATATAACCATAACTCGATCGAATCGAGACGAAGAAGTGCTTCATTTCTCTGTTCTTGGAGGTTATGAGAGGGGCTATGGTATTTTTGTATCCAAAGTTGATCCCGGATCTAAAGCAGAGTTGCTTGGCCTTAAAAGAGGCGATCAAATTTTGGAAGTCAATGGAATCAATTTCACTATCATATCTCACGTCAAAGCCTTAGATGTTCTGAGATCCACTACTCATTTGCAGATAACCGCAAAGTACAATCCCTTTGTGTTCAGAGAATTGATAAGTCTTCCTGAAGGTGAGATACTAACTTCCTTTCGCTACTTTTTCGCTCGAACTGCTCTACCATCGAATCACACTCGACGTGTGAAGAACTCATTTCATTTGATTCTAAAACTCTCTCTCTCTCTCTCTCTCTCTCTCTCTCTCTCTCTCTCTCTCTCAAATCCTCCTATTTATCATCTCAGGTTCAAAGAGTAAAAAATTCTCGATTTCATCAACATTGTTACCAAATTTCTATGGTTCGCCTTCGAATAAGACATTCCAGCGAAAAGGGAAAGGTCAAGTTTCTGCCACCAATTCTAGTGGAAGTGGAACCAAGATAAAGCGTGCCTTACCAAAATTTGCCAGCTTCATTTCAAAGCATCTTCCTAATGTTTACTTTGAAAGCTATGTCCTTAATCATTCAGAGGTTGACTCGTGTGTGAACACGGAAAGCTCTTCGAAGGTCCTCAGTCATCGTTCATTGTCAAATCCCGCTCTCCACTCTCTTATGTCTAATAATCTCGGCGACTCATATGATTTAGATCTGTGCTCAAATCCTCCTCATGTCATAAGAGTCTTCAATGCTCTCAATGGTGACTCAAGATATCTCCTCATCCACGAAGAAACAACAGCTAGAGAAGTGGTCATGGTTAGTGTTCGAGAATTTAGTCTGTGTCAATCATCTTCAGGAAAAGGTGAAACTGGCTCAGCTAAATCCTCCCTCAATTATGCTCTCTACGAAGTTTCTGTTGTTCCAGAGGTAAATTTTTTCCTTTTTTCCCTTACTCGTCTCGCCATTACTGCTATCAAAATAATTCAGTTTCTTTGCAATATTAATCACCATCATCTCATTTGTATACTATATTTCCGTTTGTTCATAGGCAAATAATGCTATCAAGCAGAGGCGTCTATCCGATCAAGTGAATCATTTGGCGGAGAAAGCCTCTCTGGTATCGAGATATTATATCAAAGAAAACAGTAATCCTCTACTCTCAGCTAGTTCTACTACGTCTAACAATTCAACCAACGATGCCGTTGCGGCTGAAATATTGAAAGACTGCCCCCTTCCCATACATTTATTCGCTCTTAACTCCACGGTCCTTGCTATCGAACTAACTCTTCATGATTTCAACATTTTTCGCTGTATCGAACCTCAATCCTTCATATTCGACCTCTTTGACCTCAAGAGCAACATAGAATCTATTGATGATAAATGGAAGAAAGAGCTTAGTGAGTTTGAATCTCTCAGCAACAAGGAAATGTTCTGGGTAATCAACAGTATCCTTCAAGAATCTAGTATGCTCAAAAGAGTGAAAATCATAAAGTATTTTATCAAAGTTGCCAATATATGCCGTCATTTGCATAACTACAATTCCTTGTTTGCTATTCTTTCTGGCCTTGGACATGGTTCCGTTCAGCGTCTCAAGGGAACCTGGGATAAACTTCCTACCAAATATAACAAACTTCTCAAGAATCTCCAAAGCTTGATGGACCCTTCTAGAAATATGTTAAACTATAGAGGAGAAGTTAACTCATGTGATCCTCCAGTGATTCCCTTCTTCCCTCTCGTAAAGAAAGACTTGACTTTTATTCATTTGGCTCACCCGACCACCGATGAGTTGGAGCTAGTGAATTTTGATAAACTAAGAATGATATCAAAAGAGATCCGGAACATAATGAACATGTCCTCCTCCCAATATTCTCTTGGCTCTTCTTATGCGAATCTACTTAGCAGTCATGGCTTCACAGGAACAAATTGTTACTCAAAGGACTATACTTCTGGGCCTGGATTGATGGGAGGAGTACCGCTACCTCCTCCTCCTCCCATAGCCGCACCCGCCTCAGCTACATCTGTGAAAAGGATGTTTGAAGAATCTCTCATGAGAAAGAAAGTCAAGCACTATCTCGCTCAAAGTTTTTCCAATATCAATTATGACGAGGACGCTCTTCTTGTCAAGTCTCTTGAGTTGGAAGGTGGACAAAACGGTAGTCTACAGGGTCAGTCGAGCAATTGCAGCTCATCTCGAAATTCTTTGAATATCAATTCATCAAAACAAAATCATCCTTCGCCCACTCTCTCATCAGCCTCTTCCGGTTCTTCCTCTGGTCGTTTAAAATTCGGTGCAGAATCACCCCAGCAGCTTCGTAAGCTGTTAAGCCTCAGTGAGGTTGAATATAATCGAAATAACGCCAAAAGTATTTTGTCTCATCAAAATCAGCTCTCATCTAGCCAAAGAAATCATCTTCCACGATCCAAGAATCATATCAATACAAACAGCTCTTCCACGCACACGAGATCTGTCAGCGAGGGATCGCCTGCTAACTTTGTCCAGAATGCTGTCACTCGCCCCACTAATCCCACTGTGCCCCTTCCTATTGAGTCTTCATCTGTCACTAATCTGAGAAGAGTCAATGCTCTTCATCAAGCGGCTACCTCGATAGGACTTCATCATCAATCTTCTAATCCTCTGCCACTGCCAGCGACAATGATTCATCCAAACTCATATTCTTCCTCATCCACAGTGTCCTACTCAACCTATCCAAACAGTCAGAATCACACCTCTTCCCTCAACTTTAGACCTCGACCTCCCGATTATGATGAAGCTCTTCTCCGTAAACATAACGTTAAGCTAGCCAATCTTGCATGTAACACAGTTGTCCGTCATCAATTTCCTCCTGGGCCATCTTCTCCAAACAGTGTCGCAGTGGCAAATCCTTTGCAAAAGGTGCCAATTTTGAAAAACAATAATCTTCAACAAGATGATAAAGTTTCTGCTGTGTGAGGACAGCTCATGAATAATGATTTATAGAGACGTTTCTCAAAAAGGAAAAAAGAATCTAACAAGATGAAAATTTTATATTTTTAATATCAGAGCAGGCTGTAGAGGCTCTTATACCTCATCATGCTGTATAATTTATGTATCTTTACCATCTAACGCATCAACACACAAACACTCATTTTTACCCAATGTAGCTATTTCATATGGTTTTTATTGAGATTTGTATATATGGTTCGTCACGAAAAAAATGATCATCATGATCAAAACATGTAAAGGACTGTTCATCAGTCGATGAAATAAAAAAAAAAATCTGATTTCATCACATTCATAGGGAATCTTTTAAGCAAGTATTTATGACTTGAAGCAAGTTGGGATTTTCAAGAGCAGCAGCAACTCTCTCCTTATCATTCAATTGCTTATTTATTGCTTCTTCTGTTGAATGGCTGCCTTTGGTTAGTTTAACTTCTATTTTAAATCGTGAAGGAAGACTACGCATCAATTTGACCATGATACACAAACCGATCAGAGTGGCCATTGAGCATCGATCAATTGTCGGAGTAAAGTAGACTTCACACGTATTACTTTGATCATCAACAATAACGTTAGATTCTTGAACAACATTCAGTTCTTCAAGAGTCAAAGGATGTTCAGGATCTTTAATACCTCGAATATGGTCGTAAACTTCACGTACATCGAATTCATCTACCACCGAATCATCTTGCTCTTGAGATGTGAGTTGCCTACTCTCTTTGCGCTCAAATACCAGAGGATTTGCGTTTTCCAGCTCCATCATACTATCCAAAAATATTGTCCAATCAAGAACACACTAAGATGGTCACAATTTAGTTCTCCAGGATGGATCGACGTTCCCAATGAGTACGAAAAAACACACTCAATCGTAAGGCCCAAACGACTTGGCCAATGTTATCGAGCCAGAATTTGATCATATTGACAGCGCCGCATTTTTTGAACAACTGCTAGCGACGCCAAGCTTTACCATACCAAATCGTGAACATCGAGACTCTCTATTAGAGAGCTCCGTTTTATAACACACAGATTCACCTGATTGTCCATGCGACATAATTGTGTAATCGGAAAAATAAACGAAGGATTTATTTTAATCACTCCATGCAAAAAAGGGTCTCTCGTTCCAGTGACTCAAGAATTTTGTTGGAGAAATCGGAATTCCAGGCGATAATTAGCTCGGAAGTGGTAACGGAAATCAGCTCTTTCTCATTAGATCGATTCCTAGTATTTAATGAAAATTCTCATAGGGTAAGTATCCCAATAATTATCCGGTTCTTTTAGACATCAGAAAATTCGTTTTAATTGGAATTGCAAAAGTTTTGCTCACTTTTGGAAAAGAAATTTGACCCTGAAAAGGCAAATTTGAATGCTGGCAATGATTCGAACCCTCTCCTACCATCAATGAAGGAAGACGGAATAATGGAACAAAAAGAGATGTCTGCTCGATTCGATTTATTTCGACCACGGAATTCGGTTACCAAGCAACAATTAAGGCACTTGAATCATCACAATGATAGTAAATAAAGTAAATAAAGGATAGTGATCACAGATTAACAGATAAACTATAAATAAAGAAAATATCCAGTTTTTACTCTGAGTGAATTTTGATAAAAATTGAAAAAGTTCAACTAATTTCGACTGCAGGACCAACACCAACTCGGGTTTGAAAATGGCCTTTCAAACAACCGGGCATGATTACCAATTTTTTCGAGAGAGCTTCTGTCAGACCAGCATCAATGTGAGGAAAGTTATTTTTCCATTGTGAAAGTTCTGGATTTTCACTTGGAAAAAAATGATTAACCAGGGTAAGCATTGAGGTTATCTGATCTTCTTCCATGAAAAGAAAAGCGTTTGGACCAGCATCGAATGTGTAGGCAACTTTATTTTTCCCATAATAATCATTGACTGCATGTACCAACTTGCGAACTGCTCTCGAAGCCTCATTCAAGTAGGTTATCGGAGGATAAGTGTCCTCACAGGTCGCATGAAATTGATTGCTATCCTTTATTGTCAACTCAGCAAAGCGGTGGAAATCTTTGTCCAAAATTGCTGCTCTCATCCGTTGACATCGTTCAGGAACAATTAGTTCACTGCGGAGTTTGAGAAGTTCTGAAGTCTCAACAGATCGCTTCATGCCACCAGTACTGGAAACTGCTTTGGCGGCATCATTGAGCACAAGAATTAAAACTCGAAGTGAGCTCCAATGATTTTCATCAGCTATTTGTTCAGCAAAAGATGAATCATGATCTGTGCCAGCTTTCCATTCCACAAAACCACCATAAATTGACCGACAAGCACTGCCTGAGCCTAATCTAGCCAATTTTGTCAATACTTTCTTGTCATCAATATCAAAAAAGGCACCCAAAGCGGAAACCAAGCCAGCATAACCAGCAGCTGATGATGCCAGACCAGCGGCTGTTGGAAAATTGTTGTGAGATTGGATCAGTAGTGGACCATCATACTTGATTTTGGCAATGGATCGAACTGTGTGAAAATAAACATAAAGCAATTGAGTCACTACTCTTTCTATCTCTTTCCAAGAACAGCTATCATCAAGATATCTTACCCGTTTCTAGGCATCTCGATAAGCGAAGATTTTCTTTGATCGACTGTTGCTGACCATTCAACCAGAATTGATCTTCCACACAATCCGGGCTTGTCTTGATGGTGGTTGTAGCACACAGGTCATCAATGTTGAGTGTGGCTGATATCGAGTTGTTCAAGGGAATGATCAAGCTTTCATCCTTTTTACCCCCTTCAAAATAAGATGATATTGATCAGAGATCATGAGTGTTTTTCATTTCAATTGTGATCTCAACTCACAATACTTGACGACAGCAATGTTCACCGGTGCTCGAACTGTAACCACACGTTTATTGATGTCCATGATCCCAGATAGTGTCCAAAAAGGTATACAAAATTTTCACCAATACACACACATAAAAATGTGGCCCAAATGACCTGTTGGCAAGTGATGAAACAAAGTTGGTCAAAGGAAGACCGGTTTACTGCCGGCAGTGATAATGATGATAATAATAATCAAGTGTCGGTTGTCAAGATTGTTGCCGGGAAAAAGGAGAAGAGAGAGGCAAAAGGAAAATCCGCCAAATTGAAGAGTGAAAACATGATCAGAGCATCTGGAATACACACTGGAATACACACTGGAATACATTCTGGCTGAATGCTGGCTCTGCTTCGTGATGTTCATGACATCCTCCCAAGAACGCATACGCGTTCGCCTTTGTTTGAAGAGATGGGCCAAGAGATGAATCCAGAGGAAGGAATGAAGGAATAATACATAGAGAGAGAGACTGAAAGACTGAGGGAAAGAGAGAGAATAAGAGTGGTCCATTGGAGAATGAATATGCATACTGTATTTTGATTAAATTTTCGGTGTGTGTGTATAATATTTAGTTGTGAATGGTGTGTGGATATAAATTAATTAATTACTAGTGGCCACACACAACATGATACACGATATGGTGGACAAGTGTTAGTTGTGATCAAGTGATTCTCTCTCCTTCTCTCGATTTTGAGGAAGCGAGAGAGAGAGAGAAAAAGAAAGTGAAAAAGAAATTGACTAGAAACCTTTTTCTAAATCGACATGTTGACTCCCCTTCCGCTTATGATTCGAATTTCGCTCCATGTTCACGAGCCCCTTTGCATCATCTCACTCTACCTCTGGGCACCCTGACCCCTTCTGCCTTTAGTCGTACCCAAGACTCTGGGCCCTGTCCAAAATTTCCTTATCCAATTCGCCTTGGATAAGGTCTTCTACTATGTCCATCTACAATATGAGTGTTCGACGAGTTCGTGGATCTTTCCGGGGCAGTCTTCGCCGCTACGGAAGTGCGGAATCCTCGGGACGTCGACAGATTCGTCACCACAGTTGGATTTATTCCAACAATGAATGGAGAATAGCTTATGGTAAGTGTGAGAATTCACTTGTATTTTGCTACTTACTTGGAATTCATTTTTACCGGAGCAAACCGTTATATTTTTCTTTTCGTAGCGCGCCTTTTAGTTAGCATTCTCTTCTTCTGACTCGATGATGACTTATGTATTCGCACTCATTTTTCTTTATCTTTTTCTTTTTCTCTCCTTTTTTCTTTCACTTTCTCTCTCTCTCTCCTTATCTTCATCATCTATCCATTTATTCTTACACTGATCTATTCATTTCGTATATATAATATTTAACCAATCAACTATTCGATACATATTTGATTGCAATTCTTGATCGTATTCCTTACTGATCAGCCATTTTATTTCGTAGATGATGGCGATGAAGTCACCTTGATGTACGCCAAACATGAGGTGAGTGATGATGGTCATTTCTTATACTTTTTTCTTTCTCTCTCTCTCTTTTTCTCTCTTCTCTCTCTTCTCGCGAGAAGAGAAGAAAAAGAGAGAGAGAAAGATCATTTCTGGTCAAAGCAGCGGTGTGTCCAAAAAGGCTGGAGAATATATATGAAGAAGGAGAAGATGAATTGCTCTTCTTATTCCTACTCGGAAAGCCAACCACGAACGCAGTCCGAGGCAGCTACAATCCTCATGGGCTTCTCTTCATGAAGAATACTACTACTACTAGCATCACTAATACTACTTCTACCTACTACTGCAACAACAACTCTATTGCCAAGATGCTGATGCTGATGCTGATGATCATGGTGATGATGGGGGAGTGAGAAAGAATAACGAAACATTTTCATATTTATAAATATATATATATATATATTTATATCTAGCAAAAATGATTAGCTCCTAATTTTGAAAACAGAACATGGTGAAATATTCTTATCCACCATAATTACATCAGCAAGACAACATTGTTTACCTAACACTGATGCGCTAGAAGTGCGAGGATTTTGTTCTTCTTCTTCTTCTTTCCTTCTTTTTTTCATCAATACTATCGATTTGGAATATCTCCACTTGAATTTCCTCTCTTTCTCTCTCTTTTTTTTTCTCTCTCTCTCTCACCCCTACCATGTGCATATGAGCAGAGAAGATTGGTTTCATTCTTCAAGCTGATCCTTATTCAAACACTTCTTCTGTTGTTGGATTATTTTTCCAGTTGGTCTCATATTTAGCTAATTATTTACACGAGAAAAAAATTCTAGTATTCACATGAGTTGAGAGAGGAAGAACGAGCAAAGAGAAAAATCTTTTCGGTCATTTTTTGGACCAAATGCAGCCATACAGCAAAAGCAGGCCTCTCCATACACATATATGTACATGTATACACAGTGTATTTGCTTGCCCAAAATGTGCCCTCTCTTTTGTCACACTTGATTCAACTCTGCCATCCGAATAATGACCTAGATTCTTATGATGCTGTTAGGACGCGATGATCAGCATCTCGAAGAACTGCCTCGGTGGCAAAGAGAGAGAGAGGAGAAAGAGGAGGGAAAGTGGAAGGAAGGGAGATTCGGAAGAAGCTTCTTTAAATGCTAATTCTTGCTCATCGTCCACAAAGAGGATGATGGCAAAGGTGGCTGATGGTGAGATTGTGAGCATCAATCAGGTAGAGAATGATTCATACCTTACAGAATAAATTTCATTAGTCATCCTAATTTCATCACTACTCGTTCTCCGATTGTTCTCCTCCTCCATTTCCATCCTTACCACTGTCTTGACTCCCTAAACCAATTATTCAATCGTGGCCGTAATACGATAAAAATAATGCAACTTCCATGCATGCTTGTAGCAAATCTCAATCGATGCCATCCATCGATACTCGATATTCTCTCCTCTCTCTCCTCTCTCCTCTCTCCTCTCTCTTCTTTCTCTTTTACTTTCTTTCACTCTCTCTCTCCTCCTCCACTGTCCCTGAGTGTATGTGCCCGCATGGATGTTGCGCCGCATCCTGAGGATGAGCCGAGATGGAGAGCGCGAGCGTCGGAGGACGAGACTAAGCGCAAGAGAGCGCGGAGGAGAAAAGAGCTGGAGAGTGAACGATGAGGAATGCTGATTCTTTCGGATGCTCAATTCTTCGTCAAAAGGAATCCCACAGATTCTGTAAGCAAAAGGCGCTCCGAAACTCGTGCTTGTTATGAAAAATTATTGCTCTTTATCTTCCTCTTCTCTCTCTCTCAATTCACATATTTCAATCATCATCTGTCCCGAATTGATTGAGACGGATAGTTGTTGGTTGTTTCAAGTTTTATTTCCACTGTTCTGTCTTCAATCAAGATATTTTTTCTCTGAATGCAATTCAAGTGATTTGTTTACCCGAGCGTTTTGGTCAAGTTAATCATAAGTGACTGTGATCCATTCATTCATTCATTCCAACTTTCTTCTCTCTTCCACACTCTCTCTCTCTCTCTCTCTGGCACTTTCTTCTTCTCTTTTCTCTCTTCCTGGACATCGTGTTCTCCTCTTCTCTATTTCTCTTACTCTTTTTTTTCGATATGTGAAGGTGGAATGTAAGTGACATGTTTCTCAGTGAGTGGTCAGCCAAAATGTCAGCATCTACAACCCTGGCTCCCACTACCACCACCACTACTACTACTACTACTATAGCTATCAGCATCTCTTGACCACGAACTTCTCCTCTACTTCATCAATGATTAAGCTTAACGGAGATTCCAAGCACTGCCAAAATTCAGATTTGCGTGGGCAACAATCAGTCCGATATGATATCTATTCATCCACTTCCTCTCTTTCTCTCTCTTTCCCCTTTTCTCACTGTCCTGTGACGAACTGTGAATCAAAGCGCACTTATTATTCAAGTGTGTAAACATCTCTGTGATTTTCATCATCATTTGTATTATCATTATTATTATTGTTATTATCATTGAATATCGATTGCAAGCTAACCTATCAACGCTTTCAATCACCAGCAAACACCTATTCGAATTGAATATTCATATTCATATTCTATTATTGGTGTGCGAACGCGTGTATGTATGTGTGTTTGATGTGTATTTGTGTATGCTGATACCAAGAGAAGGCAGCCTTGAAAAAAGTTTGCCTGTGTATTTGAAATGGAATATTTCAACTTCCTTCTCATCCCACCGGCAATGCCTGTGAAGCAGGAAGGCCTACTACTAAGTGATGATCGTTCATTATGCCATCAATCAACACCTCACTAATATCCGGTTCAATTGAAGCGTCCTGTAGGAGTGAACAATTGTGTTTCGAGGCTCGCATGAAGCCTCGGACCGTAACTCAAGTAAGCGTGCCCATTACGGTGGCCAAGAGGAGGTGAAAAATTACCCCTTTCTCATACTATTGGAAGGAGAGGAGAGAAGATACCCCAAGTGATGCTGAATTCGTAGTGCCTTATTGATGCGTTTGTTTCCAATCAATTGAAACATCACCCCCTCTCTCTATCTCTCTCTCTTTCTCACTTTCTCTCTCTCTCACCGGCTCAAATGAATATGGAGTTACAATCTCGTGTAGATTCAACCGGTTCACTACCGATGACCGTTATATGTTCATCATCTACTCCGACTTCAGATTCTCCAGCCTCACCGACAACCGCAACCCTGCCTCAGCCTCTCCGTGATCACGGAACCATTATATCCATTACCTCAGCACCACCAACACCAACCCATTCTCCTGATTTGGATAATATTCACCGATCAACCGGGAATTTATCCATGAATAACGTTCGTCCAGGCTCGGCCAGTGATCCCACCTCTGGCTCTGGCAATTTAGGTGCCTACTCGGGCAGTAGTTTGAGTCCATCGGGAAGCCGGTCACCTCGCAAGAGTGTCCAATATGCTCCCAATCCCAATAATGTTCGGCGACGAGGCTCACAGGTGCCTGGTCGCCGAAAATCGCGTGAACTTATGCCAGGACCAATTCGCCGGGCCAGCCAAGTGTTGATCAGTTTGACCAGCCCAGATGGTGCTTCTTTGCATGGTGAATGTAGTCGACGAGATTCTCGAGCGGTTCCTCAAATAACTCTTCTTAATACTTCAATTCAGCGGCTTCCCATGAAAGATTTCGGCGCCGAAGTTAGAGCTTCAATGGACGTTGATCAATTTTTACAGCAAGCCGTTCTATTACTGGATGTGCAAGAAACTTCATTGGAAGGAATTGTTGATAAAATGGTTAAAAAAGTGAGTAAAGTACTTCCTTCTTATCTTTTAACCACTAATCCAGTCCATAGGGCTTTCTCTCTCAATCTGTACGATTAACATTGCAATGATTCCATCTACTCTCCTTTCCAACATCCGGATCATGATGGCGTGCTCAGTTTCTTGAAGTGAATTGTGGTACTCAACTATCTGTGTCTGTATGTGAATGCATTTGTGTGTGTCTATGTGTGTTTAGCAAATCTTCTTTTAACAACCAAAAAGATTTATTTTTACATCACACATTTTGAGTTTTTACACTTCATTTTCTTGTTTTCTGATCGTTTTTCAATATGAGATGAAAACTCATGAGCACGCGAGTTTTTTTTCTCACAATCCAGCAACTTAGAAAAGAAAAGAGAAATTCTTTTGCTGAGTTTTTTTTCTCTCTATATTTACAGTTCATATGGATTGGACATTCTTTGTTCCCTTTTCATTTTTCTTACTTTCTTCCTCCAACATACACACACATACACATAAAATATATCTCAGAATTCTGGAAAGATACCACCCAAATAACTTGGATTCAACTATTTTTTCCGCTAAAATTGATGAAAAATAGACATCTTCACATTCTTATAAAGTGGATCATTATTTTGCCTTCTCCATCTCTCTTTTCTTGCTCTCATTCTCTGTATCAGAAACCAAAAATGTTCTCTCTTTCTCTCTCCTTCAATAGATATTCTCAATGAGTAACCTATTTTCATGATGATTCATCGGTGTAGGCTATATAAATCCCACAATATCTGATTAACAGTATAACTTTGTTATTATCATGATTGATGTGATTATTTTGTGATTCTCTTCCTAGTTGATAGGAATCTTGTGGAGATAATTATTTAGTTTTCAAAATGGTGAAAAAGAAATAGCTCCTCTTCAAGATGTGCAATGTTCGATCGTTTTTCCAGACAATCAGAATCTAAAGTAACAGGAAAAGAATATCATGCAAAAAATCAAGCTCCATGAAAAAAACCAGAGCCCAAACTACGATAGAACACTAATTCTCTAGCCAGATTATGTTGTAATCACAAATGATCTTGACTTATTTCTTCAATTTTCATATCTTACTCTCATCTGCCTACGCTTTGAGTGGGTAGAAAAAATAGCATATACTTTTTGGGATTAATTTCTTCATGTTGGTTTTAAGTGACCCTCATGATTATGGTCCATATTCATCATTTTAAACCACACACATACATGTGTTATGGTACCGGCTTAGCAATGAGATATTCTGCTTCCTTCTCTCTCTCTCTCTCTCTCTCTCTTTCTGAATTTGTGAATCGCTCTCGTTTTGCCGCTTATATATACATGTACATGAATACATATATATTCCATCTCCGGAAGATGCTCTCGTTTCTCCTACCGATGGAGGAATAAGCTTTCAAAAATAATTTATTCATTCAATATATGATTATGAGTAGAGCTTGAGAGAGAGCGAGAGAGAGGAAAAAACCATTTTTAAAATCTAAACTAGAAAACTAGATCAAAAAGTGGGCCTCGATTCATGATACACATTTCTCGAGAGTTTTGTGCCGAATGTTTCTTAGCTGTTTACTCTATCATATCATATAAGATGGTACATCTTTTTTCGAAGGGAAATTGCCTCAAAATTTGCCCAGATGTTTTCAAGAGAGAGAGAGAGAGAGAGAGAGAGAGAGAGAGAGAGAGAGAGAGAGAAAAGATGCATTATTCACGTACTACTCTCAAAATGAGCGAAAAATTTATCCATTCTAGCTTACATACCCGACAGAACAGGTCAAAGATATCCTATTCCTGATCGAGAATGGTATTTCAATCACAAATTTTTCGAATCAAAGTTCAATCTTCATCTATTTATTTAAACAATATATTAGGATGCCTGCTGGTAATGATACTGATCATGATGATCTATGAGCTTTTCAAATTGAAAAAAGCCACAAGAATGAAGGTTTTTCCCTCTGCTTCCCATGAACAGATACTTGTTTTGTTGGGCATGAATTTTGCTCTCCATTAATTTGCTTAATTTTGTAAAGAATTGTGACCTTTATAACACCATGAGAAGAAGCTATTCAATCGAGCAACAATTCACCAGTAAATGAGAAATCAAGCAATCATTATGAATTGTTGTCTACTGATGCATCTCATCATGCTCTTTCTCTTCTTCCTTTTCGATCCTCTCTCTCTCACTCTCTTTTGTATATTATTGGATTGCCTAGTGAATAGTATTTTCTCTCTCTCTCTCTCTCTCTCTCTCTCTCTCTCTCTCTCTCTCTCTCTCTCTCTCAATGAGTGAATTCCATTGTGAAAGTATTATTTCCTCATAAAATAGTCATCAATGTACTTTGTCTCCGCCTGTGTCATGTTTAATCCCCATTCTTACACCTTCACAGTTTGAAATTTGCTCTTAAAATTCTTGTTCCTCTCTTTCTCTTTCTCTTTCTCTTTCTCTTTCTCTTTCTCTTTCTCTTTCTCTTTCTCTTTCTCTTTCTCTTTCTCTTTCTCTTTCTCTTTCTCTTTCTCTTTCTCTTTCTCTTTCTCTTTCTCTTTCTCTTTCTCTTTCTCTTTCTCTTTCTCTTTCTCTGTTCTTCCCATACTTTGGGAACAGTTTACAAGTACATGTGAAAGTGAAAGTGATAAAAAATGTGAATTCTTGAGATGAAAATCAATCTTGAATTTTTTCCTCCCTCACCATTTCCTAGCTCAGCATCTCTCTCTCTCTCTCTCTCTCTCTCTCTCTCTCTCTCTCTCTCTCGCATCCTTTTTTCTTTTCTTTCTTTCTGATTGCGAGTCTTTTCTTGCAATCCATCTTTCAAAATGATATTACACAATTTCGTATGCATTTGAGCTCAAAATTCATGAATACTAGGAGACACTCACACCTAGGTATATATACAAGTATATGCGTGCATGTATATATAGTAGTGACATTTATCAAGGTAAGATGAGGTTAATCGAGTAGAATCAATCTAGATCGCCTTCCTCATGCTTGTTCAAGCTTTACCTTACTCTTCACCAATATCCTCTCCTGAGAACTTATCAGATTTTCATCACATTCACTATTCAAATGTGCCAGCCTAAAAGTAGTGGATATCCCAAGGCACCTCTTCACCCAAATGGAAGACTTCTTGTGGTACTCAAGTCACTTGCTTTCTCTGGCTTACATTCTACATTATGTATATACATGTACACCACCGATATACAGAACCCAAGTTTACCAACCACTTTTTCCTACCAACATACCATTGTTGTATCCAGTTACTTTCTTCCTCTCTCCATCTCAGCTAGTATTCATCTAATAAACTAATCGATTAATCGATGAGCTAGTCAGCAATTAACTCACTTGTATGTCTCAATTGGCAAGTGAATAGGGAATTCTTTTGCTTTTACCATCATGATCCATTCAATCCACCCCTTCAATACTATCCATACACACACACACACACATACACACACACACACCCACAAGTCAAAAGACCTTCCTTCTCCATTATCTCACACCGAACCTTTGTCACAATTTGTGTGCGATTATATTCAAAATCTTTATCCTGAATATATTCAAATGAATTTGACGATCTTTTGTTTCCATTATCCAGGTTTTAGATAGTGTGAAAGAGTCACAAGCAACATTGAAAGAAGCCAAAGTGGCACTATTCACCCACGAATCAGTTAATCTACTCGCTCGAACCATCCAAGGAACTTATATTAGTGAAGGAGGAGGCTTCGATTATGACCAATCATGGTTATGTGCTATGTGCTCCATGCCTTCATTACACAAGCGACATGTTGCCATCGCTCGTCTTAAGCATCCAGCCAATATGGGTCGCAATTCTCATGAGGTCCGTTTCTTCATTCTCGTTCTCACTCCTAGTAAAGAGAAGGGCACAAAAAATGCCCTCGAAACAGGTCGAACATTTGCCACCATTTTTGCTGATATGGATTTTCGTCAACGATTATTAGAAGTTCAATGTGAAACAGAATTCAAGAGTCTTCTATTGAAGCATGCTCAAGATCTGGCATCAGAACAAAGTAACCCAATAAGAAATCTGGGCAATCATCAATCTGATCTGGAATTTGATGAGCCTAAATGCCGTGTTGCTCAGGGTCTTTGTGAAGACTTAAGACGAAGACTATCTCATTATATCAGTGATTATATTGATGGTAAGTAAAGAAAGAGAATATTTTTACTCTTATCCAAGATAGAGAAAGACAAAATTTTGTATTCTCTATGTGTGTGTGTGTTGATCAAAAACAAGCTTTCTCTTCTTCTTCTTCTTCTCTTACTTCTACTTCTCCATCATGTTCTTTATTTCTTTCGTTTTTCCACCATCGATAGTAATTTCATCGCTCTCTTTCCTCTGTATTCCTCTGTATTCCTCAGCATCTTTCTCCATCTTTCCCAAACTTTGCCAGATAATCTGTATAAATCAGTTCCAATGGATGGAAAGCATTCGGAATAGAGATAACTTTGTCGATAGTAAGACTCTCAGTAATCCTCGCCTTCTTGTTGTGTGTGTGTTTGTATTTTATTTTTGCCGAGTCAGTTCAACATGCTTACACAATTTTCTTGCCTTAATGATCCTTTTTTGGGAAGAAGATGATACAAATTTCCTGGGAAACAAAGTGTTTAACAGATGTAAATTTGAAAGAGAAATGAAAAAGCTAATGAGGATTACCATAGGATTATCGTGTGAGGCAAATAGAAAGGGGAAGAGAAAGAGATAGAGAGCGAGAGTTCTCTTTACATGTTCCCATGAAATCCCATTCAGATTGAATTCCAAACTCAGTTGATAGCTGTCACAATCGATCATTGTATGGATGAGCTGGTTCATTCTGAGCTCAAGTTATCGGAAAAAGATTCTTTGTAGACTAGAGAAAGAGAGAGAGAGAGAGAGAGAGAGAGAGAGACAAAGTATGCTGCATTTGAGACTCATGATTGCAATGGATGGCCAATGCAGTCAATCTTATGCCAGTAACCACACTTATAATAGCTCATAAATCCAAGAACATGGCCTAAGTACAGCAAGTGGTACCAAATCGGATCAATGATGATGATCAGATGAACTTCTCTCTCTTTCTCTTCCTCCTCCACATTCTTTCACTCTCCCACCCTTTTTTCCTTAGCTCTCTCCTCGTGCTTCTGATGAAACTATGAGATGAAAACATAAGTAGTGCCTCAGGTCACATGACTTTGGCTCTGGAATTTTGATATGTTCGAAAGAGTGAAAAAGTGAACAGCCATCGATCCATCTTATACCACAGCAAGTGGATGCACAGTTTCCAAGAAGAATGACTTCTTTTCCTTTTTGTCTCTACTCTCTCTCTCTCTCTCTCTCTCTCTCTCTCTCTCTCTCTCTCTCTCTCTCTCTCTCTCTCTCTCTCTCTTGAAGCACATTCAGCTTTCAAAATCACAGATGCATTTGGTAGGCCAACTAGGCGAGTAAAAGAGAATCAAGCTTGATCCTGGATTTTACAATGTCTTTTCCTTTCTCTCTCTCTCTCCTCCTATCTTTTCCTTCCTCTATATTTCTTGAGCATTCACAATGCATCATTTCAAAGCGTTTAACTCAAATGTTTTTTTCCAAAATTTGATCTTTTTTGCATAAAAATTGTACCCTTTTCAATCTTTATTGTTTGCATGAGTGGACTCTCTTGGTTTCCTTAGACTTATTCTTTGTCTACCATTCTCGTCGTCTTTTTTTTCCACTCCATCCTATCGATTCATATTCAGGATTCATCACTTTCATGTACTCTTTCTCCATTTTCCTCACTCTCATGTACATAGAACTGTTACATAATTAATTATCCCTGAATTGAGACTCTTCTCTCTTTCTCTTTCTATTTCTCTCCTTTTTCTTCTCTTTCTAATTCTCTCTTATTTCCTCTTATTCCCTCTTATTCTCTTCTCTTCCTCTCCACATTCACCATGAATGTATACATACATTTACGTACACTTTGGCTAAAACTGTTCATCTCACTTACAGAATCTATTCTTTTCTATACTATTCTCAGGTGTTGTTGGTCATCAGACAATCCACAAAACAATATCAACAATTTTTTTCCTTTATTTTGCCTGCCTACTGCCTACAATAGCGTTTGGTGTTCTGAACGACAATAATACAAACGGAAAAATTGGTAAGTGCCTGATTATCTGAGCATCGAGCATTATCTTCTCTCTATGGCCATTATCAAAGTCTGCTACTGTATAAGTGTTCCATAAGGCTAGCTTGTGTGTGTGTGTGACAATCGAGCGAGAAGAAAACATGAAAATCACTAATTCTCCGTGAACACAAATGAAACCGATTCGGTTATTAACATGGAATGATAAGGCTGATCAATGGATTCGCATCAAGCTCAGGCTTTTTGGGAATGACTGTGATTGAGCACCCTTGAAAACTTCCTCTCTCTTTCTTTCTTTCTTTCTTTCTCTTTCCCTTGATTCTCGATTCTATTTCATCTGTGAGACTATGGTAGAAGAAAAAAATGAGTCTGACCAAGCAGTATGCTCCGTTTGACTAATCAAACGGAAAATCACAGGCTTCTTTGCAATGACTATTTCAGTGTTAAGATTGAGAATGATTCTAGATAGAGAAAATGGAGAGAGTATATATACTATTGCCTTCTAAACTTGGAAAAGATTGACTCGATTATGATTGCCTATTCGTCTATTTCCATTCTTTTGAGAGACCAAACAAAATGAGTTGCCAAGAGTTTCAAGAGTTTCTCCATGTAGAGGATAAAAAATTTCCCTTATTTGGCTAGAGGAAGGAAGGAAACAAATTCAGGTCTAAAGAATGGTTCTTATATTATGCCACACATATACTTGAATCAAAATTTTTGAGGAAGAAGAGTGAACATCAGAGGTGTTTCAAACTGAATAAGTCTTATTTGTAGCTATCGAGGAAATATGAGGATAAAAAATCAATATAAAACTGTTCATCTCTCAACTCAACTCGAACAAAATTCGTCAAAATCTTCAGGATTTCTCTTCTCTTCTCTTCTCTTCTCTCTTCCTTTCTCGAACCAATCATTGGATAGGCAAATCGTTTCAAACTTTTTTTGAGAGAAAAAAGACTTTATTTCCATGAATCAGCATCTCGTTTTATACAGCATTTTATTGTCACTTCTATCACCTCTCATGGAAAAAAGCATCAGCTAAACAGCAATCATGAGAACATTGGTATTTTTGAGAAAAAATTAATGCATCTACACACAGGATATATCTTACATTCTCTCTCACCCACACACAGGCACAGACACATACACACAGAGACAACTCATCTTCTATATGTAATCTTTTCCCTTTCCTCTCTTTATCACTACCACTTGGGCTCTGTACATCACCCTTGAATTCAATGGAACACTTAATATCATAAGTAAAATAAATGATTAGAGTGAGTTAGAGAATGTCCCTCCTCCATGATCCACAAGCAAACAGTTACATGGCCACTCGATCACGCAGAACAGCAACTTAATCGGTCAAAAGAGTAAGAGAGATGAAGATAGAAAGAAGCTCATTGCTCAGAGAAAAGCCTACAAAAACAATCATTAAGTATTGCTCTATGTGTGGATGTGAATTTCATTCATTCTCGATATTTTCCTCTAACACACACACATGCACATACACACTGTATCTTTTTTATTCTTTCTATCAATTGAATCTTCTTATTCCTATTCCTCTTCATCATCTGCTCCAATGACCTGGTTTGCTGCACTCCAATGTACCGGTGGAATTTAACATCTCTCATAGGTGGTGAGTAAAGTTGTAAACTTCAATACAGTTCACCATATTCTTCTTTCTCTATCTCTCAAAAAAATCACACACATATCATGTTCCATTCGATTTTTGAAATTTTTTCGATTGCTCAAATATTTTTCGCCCTTCTTCACGAACGCAAAAGGGGTTGGACTCTCTCTTTTTTGAAGCTGAAAAAAAAGCATCAGTCTCATAGCCCAAGTCATATACTCTGGTTGAGAATATAGAAGATTCTTGTCGATGCTTCCTCTTCTTATTCTCTCTCCCCCTTTGATTCTTGTGGCTTGTAGCATTTCGCTGACACTTCTCCGATATTTGAAGCCTTGACCCTTTCTGTGTATATACAGCCCATTGAGGAACCTTTACCAACCAATGAATACATTCGCATCACACACACACATCACTATGTGATGATGAAAGGATGGAGCATAGTCATCTGAATCCATGGCAAACAACTTATGAACCTCTGGTTCAAGGGAACCTTTTACTCGACCCAAACGCGAATTCTTTCGTTCCTTTTTCTTCTCTTCCCTGTTGGAAAAAAGATTCTTTTTTGCGCTTCCTCTTCCAAAATTTGACAACACGCACAGTCTCCGAAATGCATGATTTGGAATCACGAATAACTTGGGCCGATATCAGATAAAATAGTGATTCACAGCCAGAATGAACATCAATCATCAGCCAAAAGTCTTTGATTGCAATCTTCGCTTTTTCTTGAATTTTTCTCTCTCTCTCCCTCCTTCATGACCAAAATACCATGGGGAAATACTATCATACTAATGTGACATATTCCCACATTCATGACCATCAGTCTTCTTTAAGTTCATTTCTTCCGGAGGATAACATGTACATGAACATGTGATCCAGTTGAATTCCCAGTATCTCTCTCTCTCTCTCTCTCTCTCTCTCTCTCTTTCTATTTCTCTTTCTGGCTAACATCTTTTCGGGCCGCCAGTATATGTCTTGCCTTTTTCCATCATCACTTTTCTCTCTTCCTTTCTTTTTCGTTTTTCCTTTTATTTTTCCCTTTCATCATGTTTGCTTACTTTATATCTTATTCTGTTAGCAAAATAGGCTTGCCGATTGACTTTTTTCATACCTTCTGAAAGTAAAAAGCTCCCATGAAAGCAGCAAAATTGGATAATTCCATCACAATAGATGAATGGAGACATAGGAAAGAGAAAGTGAGTAAAAAGATGCAACCGAGTGATGCCAATAGTTTGTTACAATCAGATTGACCATCTATTGAAAGTTTCCTCTCTCTCCTCCTCATCTTCTCCTCTCTTTAAACTGATCGGACAAGAAGAGAGAGAGAGAGAGAGAGAGAGAGAGAGAGAGAGAGAGAGAGAGAGAGAGAGAGAGAGAGAGAGAGAGAGAAAGCTTGTCTGTTTGAAATAGGGTTATAACATTGGCCAGCTATCATTAGTGGGATTGTTCGCCTTCGTAATCTTTGTCAGCTATTGAAACCATCGACTCAGAAGCGGGGTCAATTCTTTTCTGCCCGATAAATTTGAAGTTGATCAGCTTGATAGGTTTTTCTCCCAGCTAGAGAAAAGATTTTGGTGTGTAAGAGAAACGTGTCACTGGTATCATTGCCGAGGAAAGATGACCATGAAGGGAAGAAGAGAGAGTAAGTGAGAAAGAAAGAAAGAAAGAGAAAGAGAGATTCCTGAGAATACAAAGTATGGAAGCTTTAAAAGGAGAGCATTCAAGTCGGGGAAATTAGATTGAAAAGAATAGCATAGATAATACATGATACATACAAGGAATGAATGGCCAATATCAATGCTTCGATGATGACTTTTTCTGGCATCATTTTGTATGCCATAAAAGTCTCTCTTTCTCTTTCTCTTTCTCTTTCTTCCTTTCTCTCTCTCTCTCTCTCTCTCTCTCTCTCTCTCTCTCTCTCTCTCTCTCTCTCTCTCTCTCTTCATCTCTCTCTTCATCTCTTTTGCTTCCTTGAGGCTACCATTTCTCGTTATCAATGATGGTGGGAAAGTTGGAGGTGGAAAAAGAAAAGTTTTCATAAAATGTTCACTTTTTTCAAATTTGGGTTTGAAAAAGGTCTTTTTATGATGGAGAATCATTCATCAGAGTAAATTAAATCACTTTTTCAAACAAACGAATTTCAACTGTAGATAATCGTGGTTGTAAAACTTGTCAACTCAATTGAAGGAGAGCATCAAATATTATTTATTGGCAAATAAAATTTGACACATATCCTTGAGGGTCCTCAGCGTATTCAGGTATTGAGGAAAGAATTTTCTTTTGGGCTGAGAAAATTTTTCTCCAGGAAAAAAGGGTCGTCATTCTCACTTATCCAAATTTCTTGGCTTTGGACAAAATTGACACTTTTTTTGTGTGTGAGTATTCCCTAAGCATGTTAGATGGTGGGAAAAAACTATCTTCTCTTTCGAGCCCAAAACACCATAAAAGAGAGAAATGTTGCATCTAATTGTGCATTAAAAAGGTCGATTATGGAAGCAGAGGTCAACCAAGTTGAGGGATCTAATCCATCAAATATAAGATGAATGAGACGATAGAAAATAGCTTGAGCACTTCTTTCGGATAAAATGATCAAAGCTAATCAAACAATCTAGCTTCACCATGGATACTGTTCCAAAAGCCAGTGACGTTTCAAGAAATAGATAGTAGGATCATGAAGAATTAAGAGAAGAAGGATGTATTTATATAGAGTAGATAGAAAAAAGTGAGAAAATATTTTGGGAAATTAGGTGATGATGATATAATTATTGTTGAGACAGCCACACACACACACACACACACATCTATATAGAAAGTGATGATCACAAGTGTATGTGCAAGGATACTGAGAAGATTACTTCAATTGGTGGTATCGAACGGATGACAATAATTCTCTTACATATGGCCAGAGGGATGATTATTTGAAATTCCAATGTTGCTCGGCATCAAAATGCTCGTGGTGAAAATACAGAATGTAGATAGATGGATAGAAACAGAGCAAATGTTGACATTATATAGAGAAATAGTCAGTTAGCTTTCAGATTGGATCCAGAACGAACCATTTTAGTAACTCTATCTTTTAGCCTGAAATTTGATGAAAGATTTGAAACTTGACAAAATGGTTGAAATTTTCTATAATGACATGAGAATCTTCGATTCCAAAGAGTTTCAGTGAAGTTGAAGAGATAGAATTTCCAAATCTTACTCATTAGTTTGTGTCTTGATTGAATTATTGAACAACAGAATCTCGAGCAGCACAACACACACACACATGAAGACTGAGTGAATTCAGCCAATACATTGGGTCATGAATGTCCAAATGATCAAGAATACATGCTCATCTCCCTCTCTCTCTCTCTCTCTCTCTCTCTCTCTCTCTCTCTCTCTCTCTCTCTCTCTCTCTCTCTCTCTCTCTCTCTCTGTACTATTCGATATTGTCTTTGTTAGGCAAGGAATTGATGAAACATGATAGATTGATGGCACTCGATTACGTGTCTTGGAATACACCTTTGTTCTTAGCCTCGATCAAGTGGATTATCCTTCCGACTATTCCTCTCATACTGTCCCTATAACCTCTAGTGCTACTAGTGCTTTGTGAGTGAACATTTTGAATGACTTTACAAGCTGAATCATCAACAATTCCGGAAATTATTTATCGATTCTCTCTCTCTCTCCAGTGCCAATGAGAGGAGAGGCTGAGGGACAATTTTGTCACCTTGTTTCATGGACAATGTTAGCATACACACATTGAGCAGGCCGAACAAACCTCGGCAAAAGATGAAATCATTGGCCCAAATATATTCAGTTTAGCCAACTAACCAGAGATGATGATGGAAGAGGAAATGAAGCGAGATGCTTCTTCTTGCCGAGTGATCACCAGTGAAGCTGTGGACCATTCGACTGAAAGAGGAATTCAGCATCCAAGCATCACACAGACTCTCTCTTTTTCTCTCTCTCTCTCTCATCATTCTCACATACTCACTCTTTGATCCCATTGATCTGCAATCCCATCTTTTCTCTTACTGAATCCCCATCTTCTCATTGATTCTCACTTCACTTTCTCTCCAGCTTCCGTTTTCTCTCTCACTCTTCAATCCCGATTTTGCCATTCCCATTCAATGGCATCAAGATCTCTCATGTAAGTGATGAGAGCGTATCAGTTGCCGAAAGAGAGAGAGAGAGAGAAAGAGAGAGAGAGAGAGAGAGAGAGAGAGAGAGAGAGAGATGCCGGATTTTTCTTCAATGATGCTAATCGATTGTTTCACAATCATCTCTTCTCTTCTAGTTTTCTGTTCACCACTTCGCTCTTCTTTTTGTGTAGCTGCTGTTGACTCACACACACACAGCACTTTTCTGTCGAATCTACACACAGATACAAATGGGCTAACTTTTTAGGCTATTTCCTAATTGAGGAGTAATCAATCTTGATAGGGTCATCAAGTGAGTGGTTACAAATATCGATGCCAAGATACCATGATGATGGCGATGCTTGGATGCACGCAGGCCAATGTACATACATTCACCTAGTTAACATGTTATGTTTCCAATCGGCCTGTATTTGACAGGTTGAAGAAGCCTTGTGAATCTTTTTCCCTCTCTTCACATTCATTTTGAGTCTTTATATGTATTTGACAAGCTTTTTGCTCAACTTTTCCTCACATTATTTATGTATATATCACCTCATCTGATAGACATGAGTATTTTTATTTGGACTCTTCTTATATTCCCATATATTATTTCTTCTTTCAATCTCTCTCTCTCTCTCTCTCTCTCTCTCTCTCTCTCTCTCTCTCTCTTCAACACTTTCTTACCTATTCTTCTCACCATTTATTCCGATGATTTCTTCTTCTCCTTCTATTCCACTATTGCGTGATATGTGAAGGATTTTTTCCTCTCTCCCTCTTCACTTGCACGAAATAATACCTTCATCCATGATGTGTGTGACTGATTTGAGAGGAAGAGTAAGAGAGATCTATTGTTTTTCTCTCACACTCTTTTCCGTTCAAAATACATATACTTGTTTGATTGTAATTACTATTATCATTCAATATTATTACACAGATATACGAAAAGCCATTATTGGACAAACGGTCGGAGGTCTCTCCTTCGGCTTCTTTGGAGGCCAGCCTTTGGTTATCATCATGACCACAGCTCCTCTGTGTTTATACATAAAAGGTGAGTGAAAACATTCCATATCATTGGATACTCTATTGCCTCCTTCTTTTACTATTTATATCAGCCTTCCATAAGCGTAAAGCGTGTCAAAAAGTATCACAATCAAGTAAAGCAAATGAAATGTTCCCATACAATCTGATGGAGATGCTTGTTTCATAGACGCAGCATGATTCGACTACTTCTTTTTCTCTCTCTCATTTTCTTTCAGTCTTTCTTTCTCTCTTTCTTCTCTCTATATGATGAAAAGAGAACAGAGAGCAAACGGTGGAATAGAAACTGGAGAAATAATACGTTGGAGTACTTGAGAATGAAAATCTCTCCAAGCTTCATTGAGAAGGAGGAAAGGAGAGGATTGCCTCATGAAGTCAGATACTTTCTTTCCCTCTTCCATCTCTCGATTTTCACTTGCTCATCTGCATCTTACTTTCTTTCTCATCTTCATGACGGTCCCTTCTTCCTTTGGAATATCTCTCTCTCTCTCTCTCTCTCTCTCTCTCTCTCTCTCTCTCTCTCTCTCTTCCTCTCTTCCTTTTCCATTCCATACTAGTGATGCAAGTCCATTTCTCACCATCTCTTAGCCTCTTCAATCTTTGCCCATTGGCCAACTCTATCCATCTTTCTCTCCTCTCAGCCTTTCTAAATCATGAGTTGATGAGTCTTGGCCATTCCTTCTCTTACTCTTTTGCCTCCATCCAAAGCTCCATCCAAGCCAATCTGTTCCTTCTTAGTAGCACTCTCAGTCATTCTCTGGTTTCCCTTTTTCGATTCTTGTTTTCTCTGGACGTTGTCCTGAAAAGAGATTCGCTTTCCGCTATCATAATTGCAGTGGAAGACTTTGTGGATGTGTATTTGGCCAGCGATGTAGATGATGATCATGAGATTTGGGAAAAGAGCAGAGAGATGATGATGCTAGTGATGAAGATTTCGAAGACTCACAGTTGTCAGTTAATATACTTTTAGAAGACCTTCTCAAACGAGCAGCAAGAATACTCACCATCAACCCATAATTCTCTCTCTCTCTCTCTTTCTCTCTCTCTCTCTCTCTCTCTCTCTCTCTCTCTCTTTCTTTCTTTCTTTCTTTCTCTCTCTTCTGTCGATGGTCTGAGAAGTGAAAGAGAATGAAAAGGATGGGCAACGAATGAATTCGGCAAGAACAACTATTTGCAACATCAGTTTCTCTCTCTCTCTCTCTCTCTCTCTCTCTCTCTCTCTCTCTCTCTCTCTCTCTCTCTTTCTGTATCTTTTTTTCTCTTCGCTGTCTGATCGATGCCAAAAGCATCAGGCTGAACATGATTGCGACTATTTTCATATTGTTCCACCCAAGTGATGCCAAAGAGAATATCATTCTGTTTTCACCTCATTTTGAGTGGTTTGGTTTGTGCAAAAAAACAAACATTGAATGCCGTACTCGAATTTTCTCGAAATGCTTGAATCTCTCTCTCTCTCTCTCTCTTGGAATCTCCATGCTCGATCGATGCAATCACATTCTCTTTTTCTTCAAGTGCACGCTCAACGTTTCCATTCCTTACCAACATCCCCATCTCCATCATCATTATCTTCATCGCTAGAATCAGCAGAATTTTGGCTCATTCGATGTCTTCCATGCTGAGTGATGATGTCGTGCGAAGGAATCCCAGAAATTGATTACAAACACACAGGATTCACAATTACATCCACTCTTTTTCTCCATCTCATCTAGACTAGATTTTTGTTCGAATGAAAGACACAAAATATGTTATCTAATGAGCCATTCTCACTGATGAACAATATCTTCGACTTTATACTTCAAATAATCATTGAACAATTTATAGGGATCAAGATTTGACCAAAACATGAGAGTTCATTTCTAAAATGGCTAAAGAATATTTTCGAAGAAGAGGGAGAGAGAGACTGAGGCTTAAAAATCTCATTTCCCTAGTAGAACTTTAGCTCAATGCTAACAATATTATAGAAATTGTGTGTATTTTATGACTTTAGGAGGCTCAAAAGAGTGAGCATCCCAGAAGATTTTGCCTTGCATGGAATTGTATAAAAAATAGATTTGAGAATGGCTTTGAGGGTTGAAATCCAATCTGAGTAAACAAAAATATGCAAAACTATACTGTTGTTGAGGTAGAAGCAAGTTTTTCAAGCTCTATTATTTCTCTTCTCTATTCCCTCTTATCATCGGGGTCAGAACTCAGCGTCAAAACGAAGCCAATATCAGAACAGCGAGAACTTTGATCTTGAGATGAGCCTTGAGACTGGATTAAATTTTGTCAACTTCCATCCAAAGGATCGTAAAACTCTAAGTCTCAGAGGGAAGAAAATTTCTCAGGTTCAATTTCTACGCTCACAATATCACGAAGACACACACACACTCACATACTCACAGCTAGCCATATAAGTGACTTTCCTTGTGTTTCACTCAAGTGTTTGAAATTTCATTTCACGAGCAATGATTTGTGCCATCGAAACGATGAGTCTATGAGAAAAATTATAAAATTCATGGAATGGGAGGAAGTAAAATTTTCGAAGAAAAAATCCAAGAGGGATCAACCTGTTGGAGTATCTTATGATAGTTTTGAATGAGTAAACTATGGATGTTCAAATTTTTGATGGACATCAAAGTGTTCAAGTCATTGGCATAAGAAAATCATGAATTTTCATTGAAGTTCGGCTGAAATTAGGAAAGCTCTTTTCAATCCATCAAAAAAGTAACGGTGACAGTTTTCCCATACCAAATGTATAGCTTGCCGGGAATTTGTCGGTGAATATTCTCGATAAAGATAAGCCAGGTGAATCATAGAGAGAGAGAAAACGATGTAGTGTGTAGTATATTGCTCAGAGAGACACACTCCAGTGGACCATTTACTCAAACGAAATGAATTCATTCAAATAATCTAATCTATCCAGCCCAATACGAATACATGTATATGTATATATATAAGCCTTGAAGTACGTTTGTGAGCCAAGTAAATCGTTCTTATGAACTCATTCGAGTGTAAATGAATACTGACTAGAGACTCTTTGGAGTACAATATTACATCTTTCAAAAATGCTGTGAAAAAGAATTCACAAAGATACTGACGAGAAAGGAAGGAAGTGAGAGCGATTCTTTTTTCTCTTTCCCTCTCTTTTATTCTTTTTTCTCTCTCTCTAAAATGATCCAAGAGGAATGCTGGAAGCCATGTTGTTGTTAGTACCAACCTGATTTCCACTTCGGTGTGTAAAACTCTTGTCTGATTGAGGAAAATAGAATTTTGGTTTAGCATAAAATTAGTTTCCATAGAGCATAGTACGAGCAGTGATAGCGAAAATGCTCCAGGCAATCCTTGCTAAACAAAAAAATCACAATTATCCAACTTGTGTCAACAGCTATGCTTGTGTGTGAGTCTGATTTCGATTCAAAATTATCACTCACACACAATCATATCGGGAACACGATGTTTGGTTAATACAAGCTCACACAGAATGATCATTTTCTGATGATTGCAGAATTTTTTTTACTGTTCTTTATTTATTTTTTCTCATCTGATGATTTTTTTGTCCTCTGTTCAGAGGAAAAGATTTTTTATTCGTTTCTTTGTAAAATTCTTCCATTTTCTTGATCAAAAAATTTTGATGGTTTTTTTGTTTTTCATACCAGAATACTAAAATTTTGTCGAAATTTTTTCACTTCTCAAGATTTTTTTTCAACCCAAAATCATCTGTGATTGTTGACAGAAAAGAAAACATTGATAAGAGAAAAGATTGTGGTCAAGCCACAATCCTTATAATTGTGTGGTCATATCTGTCGTATCGAGAAGTCTAAGCTCGAATGATTATTATTATTGAGTCAGACTAAAGACTTTCATGTTCTACCATTTTCTCATGTTTCGATTGGATCTTGAGCCGAAAAAAAAGATAGAAAGAATATAGCTTGTCAAACGAATCAATGTGTGTGTGTGTATGTATGAAAGAGTCATAATGAAAGGCAGTGTGAAAGGCAAAGGTTTTTTGATATTGTTCAAAATTCTTCTCATATATGGTTCTTTATCTTTATGATTCTTTCATATTGAGTTAGGCGAAATCAACTTGAGCACTGATGCGCCTGAGAGATATGGATTCACTGGTTGGGAGAGAGAAAGAGATTGAAGAATACAGGCAGTGACCATCCAAACAAGATATATGGAATCAATGTTCACCTTGCGCCTTGAAGTGATAGGTCAACTGAATTCGATCCTTGTGTAGTGAGATAGTTAGATAGATAAAAAGAGGGAGAGAGAGAGAGCGAACAAACAAAGCTTGAGTGATCAGAATTGATGGATAAGCTTGGAAGAGAAAGATGAGGAAAGAACAGTGTAAAGAGTGAAAACTAGCAAAAAATGAGGTGAAAAAAGAAATTTTTCAAGCTGTTGAGAGAAATAGAAGAAAGATAGAAAACATAGCATCCAGAAGATGAGTATACCGTTAGTGGAAGGTTTTGAGAGGGAATAAAAGTCAAGGAAGCCACTTTTCTGGTTTCAAGAATAGAGAGAGAGAAAAAAGATATGTTAAGAGAGAAAGAGATCATTCATTCGAATTGAATGATTCTTTTTTGAATGTCAATCTGTGAGATGAAAATATTCGGTTAATCGAAAGAGCATGAACCTGATTCTCTCTCTCTCTCACTAATTCTCTCAGGAGTAATCAATCTATTGAACAAGAATCTCAACTAGTCAGCTGAATTCTGATGAGAGAGAGAGAAAAAGAAAGAAAGAAAGAAAGAAAGGGAGAAAGAGATGATCACAACCAACTGAAAACCAAGTGATTCTGGTGTGTATGTGTGTATGTCTTAACAAAAGAATAAATGAGTGACCATTGATTGTTGTTGGAGTTTTGTGTGTTGCAAGTTGAGCCAGTACGAGCCAACTACAAATGGTTAAGACATCTTGTCTTTGTTATATTCTCTCTTCTTTCTCTCTTTTCTCTCTTTATCCTTCCGCTCTCTTGCACAATCGATGTGTGTTTCACTTGTTCTCCATCTTTCTGCTAGTTTTTCCTGTTTAGCTTCCAAGTTATAGCAATAACCAAATTAAATGGAGACTCTTTATGGTCTCGATCTTCACTCCATCTCTATCTACACACACATACACACAATGGCGATCCAGCAATCCTTGTTGTGTCATACAAACTGGGTCGTCTTACGTGATCGTAGCACTCTCAACAATATCCAAGCAGGGTCTTTCAAGAGAAGAGAGAAAGAGAGAGAAAAAAGATCAGGTCATCATGAGTGTTAACTTGAATCGTGAGACACAGAGAGAAGAAAGATGAAGAGAGAGAGAGAGAGAGAGAGAGATTCTAGCCAGTATGCTTGGCTGATTCCTCAGCCTCCCCACTTTTTGGCTCGAGACAATCGTTCACCATTTTGGTGTTGAGAGAGGAGGGATCATCCATCAATGGGCTCCAGTATGAGATCTTACACTCCTCATGCCACTGCGATGATGACCACTTTGGTACCCAAAATGTCAGCATTTAGCAATCACTTAGCTAGCAAGGGTCAGTTAGATTCACTTTTTTTGGTACCAGAGTTGAGGATTTTCTCCTTTTTCCGAAGAGTATTCTCGTTTCTTCTGATTTTTAGCTGTTCCTCTTAGATTGCATTTTTATTGTACCCTACAGTTAGAATGTATACCCTTGCTTCATTCTAGTGGTTATTCTCTGGGTCTTCGATAGTCTAAGCATCATCATTCAACCTTACTGGCTTTTCTCAAAGGTGCTTTGATTTCAAATTCTTTGCTCACTCTATCACTTTGAGATGTATCTTTCTCTCTTATCACAAAGATTGTATTTCCAGTATCGATAGAGTTAGTTCTGGATGGATAGTCAACCCTTAATACTTACAGGATTTGGTCATCTTACGTGAGGAGTTGGCAATTTTTAGGCTTCCAAAAGCTATTTGTAGCCACAAAAAGTGTGTTCAGAGTCTTTCACATAATCGTTGGAGTGAAAATTGTGGGGACTAAAACAAGGAGATAATAGAGAAACTCGGAATTTAATCTGGAAGTTGCGTCCTAAAGATGAAGAATATATGAATATATATTCCAAAGCTCATTTATAAGAGCTCAATTATCAGTAAAAAGAATGAGAAAAAGGTAGTCATATATAACTGGAATTTGAACGAAAAATAGCCTGAAAGTATTTGTTATGCATCATCTAACGAGCTCATGGGAAAAATATTCTATACTCTATTCTCTGGAGGAATCTTGGATTCATTTTAACCTCATAATCGGTAGCTTTACAAAGTATTCAGCAATTTGTGCTCACTACCGATTCAGTCAATTTAGTTTCTAGTATAGTTACACAGTTTTTCCTCTATTCCTCAGTCGAATTCAATCAAAGAAACAATGTAATAACTTGTAATCTCTCTTGTCTTTAGTGACCGGAAAGCTCTCCAGTTTTCACTTCTTGCCCTTTAACAGAGAAAGAGGAGAAGAAAGAAAGAAAGGAAGAGAGAGACACAGAGAGAGAGAGAGAAATAGTCAAGAAAAAGAGGAAAAGGAATGCTTACTTTCACATTTTTGTTATTTTCATGCATTTATCTTTCCCTTCACTTCACAAGATCTTTAGCAATAAACTGATTCGATAATCTTAATATAAGCAAGTTGCTCTCTCTCTCTCTCTCTCTCTCTCTCTCTCTCTCTTCTACGATATTCATGTTCTTCCAAATTTCTCTTATTCGCTATGCTTGATATCCTCTCTCTTCCTCCCTTTCTCTATTACTAGAGAAGTTAATCATTGCCCTACTGCTTAGAGGATTTGTGATGCTGATTTGTGCCGATTTCTCTTTTTCTTCTTCCTCTCCCCTTCATTTGGATGAGATGAGATCAGCTTTATCATCTTGAATATTAGACTTATATTTCAAGATTGACTCCGATAGAGGCTTGTAGTCATCTTTTGTTGAGATTTTTTCTCCTCAACCTCCTTCTCCTCTAACTCATCATGAACTTTGCTCATCAAACTCATCAAGAATCTCAGGAGATTCTTCCTCCCTTCTCTTCCTCCATTTACTTACTTTTGCTCTTCCGATCTTTCTCTTCTTCTGATAAATTGTTCTAATTGACTTCAAGGAGACTTATCGAAACCACTGTTCAATTATTTTTCACTGAACAACACACTTACCGTTATCAATGAGGTGGTCAGTAACTGACCACAGAAGGATGGATTGAAAGAGAGGAAAAATGAAATGCCTCAGGCTATGATTTGAATGATGTCTCTTTTCATCCAAAAGCCTCTTATTGACTGAGGTCAAGCGTATATATGTGACCCTTGGGCTTGATGATTATGCGCGAGAAAACCCATTTAATCATGCTCTATGGTATAACATTTGAGGTCATCATCACTACTTCATACCATGATACAGAACTCTAAATGATGGAGGCACTTGAGTTATCTTTCCAGCCAGTGAACTGCTGAATTTTTTCTTCATTCTTGGTCTCTCTCTACTACTTTATTTTCCAAGAATATATCACACATAGAAACATAGTCACGTAAAATGGCTTGAATGAGAGCTGAATTTTTCTTATTTCTTTTTCTTTCTCTCTTCCTCTTTAAAGTGATATATGGAATTTGCGAAGGATTTGGCTTGAATTTTCACGCAATGTATGCTTGTGTTGGCTTGTGGAATACCTTTTTCTTGGTATTTTACGCGGTTTTTGACGTTAGCAGACTCATGAAATGGTGCACAAGGTAATGAATTTGCATATTCAAATCACAATAATTGATTGTTTTTGTCTGAGACCTCTCCTCTAAGAGGAAAAAATTTTATCTCACTCATATTCTTTTCCACACAGATCAACAGAGGAAATCTTTGCATTGTTCATCAGTATTGCCTTTGTAGTGGATGCATTCCGTGATGTTTATAAAAGTGAGTAATCAAGTATTCGTTTGTGTATTTGTGTCAAAAATTACATAATCAAAAGAATAACAGGATTCATGCTCTCTTGAATCAATGCAAACTTTTAACGTACAGTTGAAATGGCAATTGCAAAAGATTTTGCCAATCCTCAAGAATATTTTCAATTGTCAAAAAGAAAGAATTGTCTGATTTTCTAATAAGCCTCTCTCTCTCTTTTTCTCTTTTACTTTTTCAAACTTCAGATTTCAATAAAAATTACTATTCTCAGAAATGTTTGGTTAAGGAAGATTTTTTATCCGCGGGAACGCCAATAAACTTTACCAGTGACGTTAATGCTACGATAGATATTAGCGATGAAGGTGATTGTCGAAGAGATGCCAGTCTACTTTTCCTACTTCTGATGCTGGGCACGGTGTGGGTCGCAGTATCTCTGTATAATTTCAACAAAACGTAAGTCACTAAATTTATATAAATGTGAATGACTGATGATGATTCTATACTCACGATATTTTTAAATGGAATTCTTATGGGAAGAAATGCTCCATATAATTGATATTACTTGTCTTTGATTGATCAGCTTTGAATGCTATGTGGAAGTTTTTGATCAAAAGTTGGCTAGTGAGAGTGAGATGAATTAACTTTCTTGTGATTTATGATTCAAATCATCAATATGTACTGTGTATACACTAGGTGAATTTTTTTCCCATCTTATGAACAAGATGAATTTTGCAGGTCTCTGTCTCTCCCAAATGCAAAGTTTGATTGCCATAGAAAGTAGTGAATAAGGCTTAAAAGGCAATTGGCTACTTGTCATTACTAATTTATGATTCAGTCTCATGCATATAAAACTTTTATGTCCTCAAAGTGAGACTAGGTTCCTCTATCAGATGAAATGATCTTGTCCTCTCTCTCTCTTTTTCTCTTTCTTTCTTTCTTTCTTACTTTCTCTCTTTCTCATTTTCCACTCATGATGATCCCACATTAAGACTAAGAAAGGCTATCAATGGCTCGGTGCTACATCAAGGAAAGGCGTGATTACAAATCAGAGTCCATTCAAGTAGAAATCGTAACATCACATTAGTGACTTTTACAGTCCTTCTTTATTGTCATTCCTTGCATCTCTTTCTTTCTTTCTTTCTTTCTTTCTTTCTTTCTTTCTCTCCTCTTCCATCTACAGCATCTTAACACTTCTCTTTTTCCTCTCTCTTGAGTCACAAAATTCAGTATCATTTGAATGAATATGAAACATAATAACAACAGTAACAATATGACTTGATATTATGAAATTTTCAGGGGAAAGAGGTAGAGAGAAATAAGAAGAAAAATACATCATCAAGTGTTTTTCATTGTGTGTTTCACTGATTCTGTATTCAGACCACATATTTTAGAAATAAGTGGATTAGTAGCCCGCCTATCTTATCAAATTTTAGGAGCATTTTTACTTCTTGCAAATGTACAAAAAAGTAAACACAATTGTTTCTCACAATGTTCATCATCGTCTACATTTTCTCCTCCTTTTAGGCCCTATCTTCAGGCGAGCAAACGAGAGCTACTGGCTGACTACGCTCTTCCAGTGGCGGTAATTTTACTGAGTTTTGTTGGATCCTTTATTTTCAAAGACATTCCTGGTAATAATTCTCTCCTTTATACACATTTCAACCATATTCCTTCAAAACACTAATCAGTCGCATTCTTCTACAGTTGAATCGTTTCGATATACCGACACTTTTGAAATTGGCCGTGCTCATATTGAGGAGCTTCCCTTGTCTGCTGCCTTCGCTGCCATGGGACTAGGATTTTCCCTCTCCCTTCTCTTTTTCATGGACCAAAACATAGCCGCCGCTATGGTTAACAATCCTTGCAATAAGTAAGTGATGATTACTTCAAAGGCTGATCTATACTAATTTTGCTCCAATCAACATTAAGATTTATTGTGGATACATTTGTATAATCAAAATATCCAGAATATGTATTATTTGTGCCTAGAAAACTTTTGTCAAAATTTTAAGGAGTGATTCTTTCACTAAGGTAAAACAGTAGCCACATGGATCTGTGCAATTTATTCCTTAGATGACAAAAACCTCTGAATGAGGCAACATTAGCGTTATTTCCATAATTTTGCCAGCGAAATTGGTGCGAAAATGAATTATCATATTTCTTACTTTGATGAAAATGTTATGACTCATCACAATTTTTGAATTTTTCAGATTGAAAAAAGGCTGCGCCTATCATTTGGATCTGTTCGTTGTTGGAATTCTCAATGGATTCTTATCCTTATATGGGTTTCCTTGGATGCATGGTGTTCTTCCACATTCACCTCTTCATGTGAGAAGTTTGGCCGATGTAGAAGAACGGGTTGATGGAGGCCATGTCTATGAAATGTAAGTTCTTGTACCTAACAAATTATGGAGCAAAGTTTAATTTGATGCATTCATTCTATCAACAGAATCGTTAAAGTTAGGGAGACACGGATAACAAGCATTGTTTCACATATTTTGATTGGTCTATCGGTATTCTTGTTGCCCTATCCATTGGGCAACATACCCACAGCCGTATTAGATGGGCTTTTTTTATATATGGCAATCACAGCTCTAAGTGGGAGTCAAATGTTCGAACGAATAACCCTCCTATTTATGGAGCAGGTAAGAATGAGGCCATATTTTTGTGCCATAAATTTAAACAAAATATATTCCAAACTAACTTACTTCCTCTCCACTCGATATCTTTTCCGTAGGCTGCATATCCTCCCAATCATTACATAAGGAGATGTCCGCAAAGGAAAATTCATCTCTTCACCTTTTGTCAACTGGTTCAATTAGGAATCATGTGTTTCTTCGGCTTTTCGCCATGGCCCTATGTCAAAATGGTTTTCCCCATAATCATTCTACTATTACTGCCCGTCAGGTGAGTTGTATGGTTTTTTGGTGAGAAGTCAACTTTGAAGAACACATTGATTGATTTCTTATCTCTCTCATTCTCCCTGTAGACACAAAATAATTACTTACGTAATTGACTCCAAGTATCTTGAAGCTTTGGATGGAGAGCATCAGTGAATTGCTCAATTGTGAAAAAAAAATCTGAATGCAATCGTCAATTCTCCTTTTTCGGGTCATCATCTTTGTTGGCAGCTCTTATTCTTTTGTTCAACATTATACACACATACACTTACAACATATATATCTTTACTATACCAACAACGGCAACAACACTCTTTACTACTGCAACCTCTTGGGAATGAAGATGGGATCTTCGAATGTTAAGGAGAGGAGAAATCATTGTCCATTGATCGAACAATTTAAAGACAAATCAAAAAAGCTCATTTTCTAGAAGATGGAAGAATTTTTGTGTCAATTAATACAAAAGTGAGATAGAAAATTGATGTGATTCTTCTGGAATACACACACTCACACAAACAATGTGTGATCCAAATTGGACTCATTTTGATGATCAAACAAACATTTTGAGAACAAAAGTGGAAAGAAAATGAACAAAAAAATGTGTAATTATGCAGTTTTTCTGGAGATCAAAGTACCAATATTCCTATGAAAAGGTACGATGGACAAAAAAAAACAATATTTGAACAGTGTGAATCCAGGCTCAAAGTTAATCAATTGTTTTTTCGACGTTAGAGCTCACTTTAGAAAATCCTAACCAATATTTTGTGAGAACATTTTCATTCTCAATACTGTATGGCCACAAGATTTCTGTAATCAACCCTAAGAAAATCATCTAAATCAAGATCTTTCCAATTCAAATTAGATGAATCGTTGGAGTTTGTTTCATCTAAATGATAAGAAAATTTATCCTGTTTTATTACAATTATTATTACTACTATTAAGTTTTCTCATTGATCAATATCTTGATGATCTTGTGTTGATTTTAGACAATATAAGATGGCGCAACTGCACAAGATTTAAGAATATCTGAAAGTTTCATCATGAAATTCAGATTATAGAGCTAAAAGCAATCTCATCTCAAATTGTTCAATAAGAGGAAAGAAAATGAAAAATGTTTTACCATGCTCTAGGTGTTGAATTTGGAACGATTTGTATACAACGACATGATTTTAAAAATGCAACTTATTCTAGATGAAAAATTTCTTGATTGTTATTCCATCGTTTGAACATCCAGCATTATGAATCATGTCCATCCAAAGAACATTTTATCAAATTTTAAATCCATAGTTTTTTTCTCATAGAAAATTTTTAAGCAACAATCAAAAATGTAAATCAGCTCTCATAGGGGATGTGTAAATTTTCACAGAATCCTTTCAAAAACATAACATGATCATAAAATGATTGCTTAATCACTTTTGGAATACTTGAATGATGAGAGAGTTGTAGATTTCAATTCAAATTTTCTCATCTCCAAAAATAAGCTTGGGAAACATTCTTAGACTGTGTATAATTAGCGAATTATCACTGTCAATTGATACCATCAATCATGAGACTGTTTAAGTGGTACTTGTCACCATCAAATTGAGTTATCTTGAGGCCTGTCTCATCAAATCACGTATTTCGAGATTTTCCTGAATGCTAGTGTATTTATCAGATTTTTACCAAAACTAGCTTCCTCGGAATGATTACAGGATTTCAAATCTTACAAATTTTTCGGTTTTTATTTTTATATTTTTAATGCTCGTTCATTATTTTCTGGGGAAAAATTTTGAAAAATTTCATTAGCATCATCATTTACTGATGAACAATTATCAATCATCTAATCAAATAATCTTGATCGACAACCAAGTTACAAAACAAAATGATCAGCACAATTTCAATAATAATATTATTCCTGGTCTGATGTGGTCAAAATGTGAATTGCAGTAAAATCATACTCGTACTAGAGAAGTGGTCCAGTTAAATGATGAAAAACTCGCCCAAATTCACCCAAAAAACCGCATGATTTATCCCTCTTAGCAAATGTGATAGAATAATTTTCTCTATATTTTCTGGATCTCATAGATTTTATATTGATCACGATTAAATTGGTTGATAATAGGAAAAACATCTTCGAATCCATACCTTCTGATGCCTAGTGCATGCGTGTGGGAAAGGCTTGCGCTTTCCGGTTCTCATGTCTCGATATCGAGACTGCAGTTTCGCGCTTCATGGCAACATGAACAGACTTTCTCGATTTGACTGGTGGTGAGAGTGTTACACAATGGATCAGATGATGATCGGTTTGTATGAATGATTAGTTAATGTAATAGCTCCAGTGACCAGTGATAATTGTTGTTTCAAAATGTGTGTCCTGAGTCCAGGAAGACATTGTTGCTGTTTAACTCGTGTTTGGGTTCGTAATCGAAAATTTTCTTCTTCTTCCTCTTCTTCTCCTTGTTCCGCAAACAAGCCATCACATGCCGGCTTGAACGAAAGTTTGCCATCAAATTGTCAACATTCGCCCAAACTTTCTCGTCGTAAAAGTGATAAGTCCGATTTTCGCATAGCTTGGCATGTTCATTTAAGTCTACTGGTGGCCACTGTTGCTTGCTATGCCAGTGCAATTAGAGGTGATTTTGTACATGATGACATTGAAGCAATTAAGCAAAGTCCCGATGTTGCTGGACATACCAGCATTTATCAGCTGTTTTTAAATGATTTTTGGGGTAGACCAATGAGAGATCCTTTGAGCCACAAATCGTATCGACCATTAACTGTCCTCTCTTTTCGGTGAGTTGATTTCACTTTTCCAAATCTCCACGTTTTCTTTACGGTCCACAGAACAGGCTCACTTTATCATGCCTTCATGATCTGAATTCTTTGCTCAGAATGAAACTGTGTCTCAATTTCAATGGGTTCTTCATTAAATAGTCATTGATGCGAGCTGAAGATGAAAAGTTAACCTGATTATCTATGCTATACCACACTGAAGGCAAAGTGAATAGAGTTTTCCACAGTTTTTCGCTGTTTATTTGCCTCACTTCAGAGAGCTTGAGTCCACTTTGAGTTATGAATTGGTATACACAGAATGCTAGAAAGTGAATCATGATGGAATTTCTGAACAAGTCCATTCAACTCACAGACATTTTGAACACACTGTATTCCCTGTGTATGAAGACTCTCTCCAAGGAAATAGAACCCAGATAAGTTGCTGGAGTCAATTACCAATTCAGTATTCGTTCGTGTGTGCTGGTATTCTTTCCATAGGATTTGTGATGCGGTTGAACGTTTCTAAAAACTTTCTCACTTTTAATAACAATTTCTACACGCATGAAGGAAAGATTTCAAATATGATTGTTCAATGTGGTTGAAAGGCTCAATTGGTCAATGGTCAAGATCGTTCTGCATGCTGTGCCATATCCACCGATTCCAGCGAGAGTCATTTGTTCTGATCATATAACACAAAATACCAAAAATCAGTATGTCCTTCGAACATGCTGATGAACTTTTTATTCTTTGACCATAAGAAGTCCATAATTAACTGTAAAACTTCCACACACAGCCTCAATTGACGGATCTCCGACGATTCCTTAGTAAACTCACGCGAGAAAAATGTGTTCCTAATTCTAAGTTCACGAAGACATGATAATTGCAGGCTAATAATAGCAGCTAAGTAATGAAAAGTTGGGTCACGTGAGAGAAGATATATCTTTTTCCCTTCTTACATATCTTAGAGTAACTACTTTTCTGATGTAATCGGAAAGATAAATCATAGAAAGCAAAAAAGAACCGATAATGGGATAGATTTTCGATTGCATGATCTGATCAGTGATACATGACCTTTATCAAGCTAATGAGAAATATCGTTGTGAGTGCTCAAACTAAGATGGAGTATAACTTTATCTTCTTGATTCTGAGTCTCTCGATGGATTGACTAATCGTCTTATCACCTCAACTTTGGAAAAGAGAAGACGAAAAACGTTGAGCCTCAATGTTGTCCAATTATTTGAATAACAAATTACTTTAGGTATGCAATTCATCACTGAAACTGATCGTTTCAACTTATTATGCCGATATGATGTGTCTGCCTTTCATGGTTCGCTTCTCATTTCCATGAAAACTATTTGCAATACAGTGTCAACTAGAAGTTTTATTCTCGCGAGACTCTATTTGATTTTAACCTTTTCAAATATGTTCCGATGTTGAGCCATCTGGAATGGTGTTCCACTAAAATTCCCTAAGTCAACTTGTGAATTGAGAAAAGAAAGAGAGGGAGAGAGAAAATTTTCCTCTCTCTCTCTCTCTATCTTCCACAAGAGTGAGGTTTGATAGCTAGCATGGCTCAACTCATATCAAAATAACAGGTCCAAGTTATTGCAAGTTAGTAGAATCAAATCAAGAGAAAGAAAAGAGAGAGAGAAAACGCTGAATATATGAGTTATTCTCTGGAAAGCATGTGGAAAAGGAGGAAAAAGAATTGAAGGGAAAACTTTCATCCAATATTCTTGTTTTCATGTTTAGTGGGTGCTCAAACCCGAAAGATCGTGTAAAGCTCTTCTAATTCATATCCTTCAAGTTTTTTTCTCATCTTCCATAATAGTAAAAGTAGTTTCGCAGGGAAAAGTTCATAGACAACCCACCGTTAAGGCTCATTTTCATAACCTTTAACCGATCTTTCTTTCGTTGCCACTTCCGCATTGATGCCTAGCAGCTCAAATTTTTCGCTCAGATCAATGTCTTGAAAAAATTTTTTCATCACATATGTATTCTGAGAATGAGAGAAAGAGAGAGAGAAAAAGAGAGAGAGAACACTGAACGCAAATCATCTTCAAATATTACTTTTGGGTGGGAAAAACAAATAACTATTCCTTCCCCAGTCACTGCTTACATAAGCAATCGACGAGATTATGAATGCAGCAGGTTCCATTGGCGCGAGAAATTCGCTGAGTAAAAGCACTCAGGTTTCCTTCCGGAATTGAATTGGAGAAACCTTCCTTGTCTGCCGATGAATATATATATATATATCAGAACAATCCAAAAGAATGCTTCGAAAAAAGAGAGTATCTTTCTCTCTCCCCATATATGTGTGAGAAGTTCGCTTGGTGAATCATATTCCCTTTCTCTCATCTATTTGATTTCTTCTGTCTTCTGTATTCTGCTCAATATTCTCCACTCCACTGCTCACCATCACGTTTCATTCTTCCCCAATCGAACCCTACTTGCATCCATTATCAGGTTTCGATTAGTTATTCTCTATGTTCAATCATAAGTGATGGTGTTCTACTTGTAGTTCCACTTTATTACCAGGCTGTTTGTGTGCCTGTGTCTGTATTTCACATTTTACATAGAAGCAAAAAAATTGTGGGCTTGTAAAATCAACTGCCAGATGAGATGATTGGGTAAAGTAAATTCAACCTTTTCCATTCTCTCACTCTCACATCAATCAAAAACTCAAAACTAGGAATTCAAAATAGAAACAGTGTATCGATCTGAAGTACTTTACATTCATGGATATTGCGATCACAGTTTCACCATCCCCATGGTGAATTTCAATTGCTCTTGTTTGCTCACCAGCCATGAACAGCAATCGATCTACGTTATTAACTAAATTTCTTTCTCTCTCTTCCTTTTTCGATTCGTTCACTTTCACTATTCACTGGAATACACCCGATAACATTAACCAACTACTCTCCAATGCAAAATAAGCTCCAGTTAGTCTTTATTCCGTATAAAATGCATCCACTTTGAACATGGAATCTGAGCTCAATCATATCCCGATTTGTATCCAACTGGTAACTCAAGTGAATCTCTCTTCTTCTTCTTCAATTGATCTCGAGAAACAGAATTTGAGTCCTTTCCTCTTTTTCTTCCGCTTCGAAACTCCAGTGTATACTCAGGATGATGAAAATTAACATAAGTCAATGAAGGAATTCAGTTTACTTTTTGCAATTCACTGGAAATCAGTAAAGAAAGTGCATTACCTTTGTCTATGCCTTTCTACTCGATTGTTTCCATTTAAATATTCATTGTTCATGTCAAACAGGTAACAAAAGAGAGAGAGAGAGAGAGAGAGAGAGAGAGAGAGAGAAGAGTAGAAAATTCTTCTTTCAGATCATTACAGGGTGAATGAGAGTGTATGTATGTATGCATTCGCGATAATTTTAGCTTTCAAAGTGACTACTTCCTTCATCAATCGTCACATACATGATAATTTCTATTATTTTCTCCATCACAAAGATATATATGATTTTACAAATGATTCTTATTGATAATTTGCTAGAGATCCAACAGAGTTTCACAAAAGTTCATCAAAATGTATTAGTACAATGCGAGCATATAGCTAGACATTAGCCTAAAATTCACAGCATGATATTCTTTAGAATGATGTTTTTGTCTCTCTCTCTCTCCCACACACACACATGCATACAGCTCTTAACATGGCTCATGCAAATATACACCATATGGTAATAAGGTGGGCTTGCCAATGAGTGTATTGTTAACAGTTTGTCATGAAATTTATCCCAGCGTTCGAATATCACTAGATTAGACTGTGAAAGGCTATGGGTGGGACGAAATTGGGAGGAGGAGAAAAAAGAGAAATATTTGACACCATAATGAATCATTGCGGCTAGAAGAAAATGTTGAGATGAGTTTTGAGCTCAATCATATTCCTCATCTCAGCAGAAAAAGGAAGAAAGAGGGAAAGAGAGAGAGATAGAGAGAGAAATGATGTACCAATTTTTTTCCCACTACTATGGAATCCATTCTATTCTCTGATGCTCATTCAAAGAAAATCTAGTAAGTGAGCATTTGAGGTTTTATGATCTTGGACATTGTGGAGCTTTTCTAGTATGAGATCAGCAGATATGGTTCCTAAATTGATTATGGTTGGGTATGGAGGCAAGTAGAGGAAAAGGGCTCATGTCGTATCTGAAAGTAGGCAATAAAAAAGAGATTCCAAAATTTTTTTCCTAGTTTTATAGAGACTCACTTTGTGGGGGAGAGGAAAGGAAGGAGGTAGAATATTCTCTGAATGAGAGATGGATAAATGACCATTATTCGTGTATTAAATGAGGAAGAGGTCAAAAGAAGAAATAGCCACAAGGACCTATTGGGCAAGAAGAAAGGAAAGTACAAGTAGGACCGTTGCTTTCTAGTAGGCTGTGTATATGTGTGTGTATGAGTTTTGAGAAGATCGCAAAGAATTGAGCAGAACAAAGTAGCAAAAAATGATGATCATCAAAATCTAATCAAGGTAAAAGTGGTTCATTGAAGGAATGGTCAATATTTCCACTGGACTGGATTCACTATCGTTGATCCGGGTCATGGACGCGCTCTCTTGCTTCCTTCCTCCTTTCGTGTCTCTTGATTTCTACTTTCTACTTTCCTCTTCCAGTCAACCTTGCATGTTTCTCTAGAAGGAGAAAAGAGAGAAAGAGAAAAAGAGAAGGAGACAGACAAAAAGGGCTTCAAAATATAATCGATTTTCTCAATCACGAGTGTTGTATTGGGTGTTTATAAAACTTTTGCGAATTCAGGTATTCTGTGCTCATCACAAAGACCAGAGAACACAAGAACGATCTGTGGATCAAGAATAGTATACCTAATGAGAAGCAGGATGTGTGAGAATTTTCTCTATCTTGTCTCTTGGCTCATGTCTCTTGGTGATTGTCTCCAGAAAGGTTGACCTGATCGAAGATCTTTTGAAGCTTTCTTGCTCATCAACTTTTGCACTTTCTTCCAGTCTATTCAATCGGATTCTTTTTCCAGTTGATATCAATTTGTTTTGTCTTTTCTTACTCTGCCTCCTACTCTCGTTCAACTTTGATATTATTTTGGTTCACATTTCACCAAAACGCTCACTAGAGCAAGGCTCACAACTTGTCAGTGCAATCACTCGTATTGGTCTCTTGTTCCACATCATTGGTTATTCTCTTTCTGACTCTTTTTCGCCTTGTTGCTGAAAATCCGATGATCAGCCGTAGCAGAAAGAATCATCTTCCGGATGCGAATTCTTCATCAAAAAATTCACTCCTTTAACTCAAAAATCATTCTCATCCATGCTGCGGAAGAGTGATTCCATGGGAAAAACAGATAGATAGATAGAAGCGATAGGGGGTACTTCAAACTGTTAAGATGTTAAGCATTGTACTGAAAAAAGTTCAGATTTCATCCTATTTCGAAAAGAACCTGTGGCTCTATCGATGATTGAAAACTAATCAAAATTCTCAACAGACTCAAGATATCCAGGCAGACAATAGCCCCTGTATAGCCTTGTTGAGTGTCAGATTTTATCTTGGAACATTTTTCCAATTTTCTGTTTTCTCTCTCTCTCTTTCACTCTCCTGCAAATCGATCGTCTAGGCAAACAGACGAATCTCATTTTTAGATCCAGGTTTACCCATGATATTCTAACTTCTGCTAGTGATTTCCCAAGCTGATCAACTGAATCAATTCGAGAGATACATGTATAGTCAGAGTGTTATATGTTGTTGCGATATCTTTCCCTGGAAACAATAATGGAAACTTCGAAGGCAAAAATATGGAGATGCTAACAATGCACATTTCATCCATGATATATCCTTAACTTCTCATCGATTTTCAACAATACATCAGCGGAAAAAGTATTACTACAATCTCACTTTTGACCAGTTTATGGTCCGTAATCTGTACATCTTGATGATCATTCTAGATAATCTCTTTTCCATCGTCTAACTATGATTCAAACACACACCCAAACTTGTAGAAAAAATGACTGCAACCGGATTATTACACTAGAAGCCTGCTTAAGGCTTTGGGAATTGGAATCTATTGCCGTTAGAGCTGGATTCCTTTTCTCAAAAAGTGATTACTTATCGCGACGGTATTGCAAGATCAGCAATCAGATTGCAAGGATATCTCGGTGAACGCTTGATCCCTGGAGGCATTTCTCAGATATGAGAAGTGATATATGTATGCTGTATATATTCATCCACAAACTTCTCCCAATATAAGCCCAGGTGATGATAAGTGGCTTAGCCTCAAGACTTCATGCTGGTCGCTTGGATATCCTTAGTAGTTTGTTTTGATAAAGAGGGGTCATTTTGTAAGATCTTACAGTGGATGGAAGGTTTGAGTACAGCATCCGATAAGTGAAACAACTTTTTCATGCCTCCAGAAGAATACCATTTGCTTATCTTGGTTAGCAATCGTCTTTCACTGTGTATCGAATGAAACTACTGCAAACGCTCTCCAATTCAGATTTCGAATGATGTTTCAGAGTCTCTGTGTGTGTGTCTGTAAGATGAATTTTCTGTCAAATGTTGAAAAATTCTACGCATTAGTGGAGATTTTTCACATTTGACATTGTCTCTACATCTTCTCTGTGTCTATGGATTAGTTGAAACTCAACTCTTCCATTTCATGTTTTTGATAGGACATAAATGAAAATAGAGTCAAAGCAAAATATGGCGAAACAGTGGCATCCAAAATGTTGATGAGTGTATTTGAAAGATATCGGATATGATTGAAATAAAGGCTCAACTCGGATCATTACACATCACACAGAAAAATGAAGAGAAAGCAAAATTCAATCGCTAAGAGCTGAAACAGCGAGACGAATTATATACATTCATACACAATCCTCTTTTCTTTCACCGCATTCTGTGCCTCAGATAATTAGAATTGCTCTTGAGGCTCTCGATGCGAAAGAAAGAGAGGAGAAGTGAGAGGAAGAGAGAGGAAGAGAGAGGGTTGATAATCTAAAGATCGAGAGTGAGGAAATGAGAAAAGATCGATACAGAGTGGGAAAAAAGTCGAGAGGCAAGAAGCAACAAATCACGTCTTTACAAAAAGGTTTTTCTTTCTCTTCCCTTCTTGGTTCATGTTTTTTCGCTTGTTTGACTCTTTTGCATAGTTTTTTTAGAGTATGTGTGCAAGAGAGAATATTTTAATGCTCTTAGAGAGAAGTTTTAATTTCATCAATAATAGGCAAATTTGAATATGATTGCAATGGTAGACTTGTGAGAAGTTTTTTTGAAGACACGTTTCAAGATTGTGTTTTTCTCTGATTGAAAAATTTAATTTATGGATGAGAATTCCTCTCCACATTTAGTAAAAAGAGGGAGGGAGAGAGCGAAAATTTTGTACATGCTTCAATCCTCCTCCTTTTCTTCTCATTCTCAAGATCTTGGTCCATTTAGCGAGGGACGATGATAAGAGATAGTATTTTGCCAATTTTTTTCTGTTGACAAGAAGAATGTCGAACAAAATGTTCAGAGGCTCTCAAAATAGTTTGCCTAAATTTAAAGACCCTATTTGCAGCACTCTTACATCCACATATTTTCTCTCGCTTTCTCTTTCTCTCTTTCAATTTATCTCCATCTCTCACCAATGTTTTGATGTGCTATTTTGATATTCCTGTCATATTGTCATGTCAGAACCATCTTTAGGGGTGATAAGATGAAGCTCTCTATTGTTTCATATCACCTCTGTATGTGGGAATAGTGAGGAAAAGATGTCAAATCTTGTGACGATAAATTATGAGGTGAACCCTCCTCTTCCACCTCCTCTTTAGAAACCTCTTTCTGTTTCTTGTATCTTCTAGTCACGAATTTTGCAAGATCCATTGATGCATCACGGTGATTTGAGCTCACAGTTTTGGAAGAGATTCACACACACATGCTGGGGGAGAGGACAAGATAGCAGCGAGGCTTGTGGAAAAATATCTGAAAAAAATGGATATTCTTTCAAAAGAATGTCATCACTTCCATATTTTGAGACCAAAAGAGAGAGAGAGAAAGAGAAAAGGAAGAGAATGGAAGAGCTCAGTCAGCGGTAACACAAAAAAAGCTGACCGAAATGCGAGAAAGTCCATCGGATTTGTCTGCTTCTGTCATGTCCCTTGACACTAAGCCAGTGTACTCAATCATCTGCAGGTTCTTTTCCAAAATCACAGACAAGAAAGCATGATATTTGTCACCAGAATAAGATGATACACTGGTCCATGACCACAACGTAGCGAAGTCAGTGATATGCGTCACAAATATCCTCCCAAAGTCACAATCACGTTCCATTGATATCGAATAGAAGCCCTATTGGGTTCCCTGTCGTGCTTTGCATCATCATTGGATCCCTTTTTTCTTGATGAGAAAGTCAACTTCACATGGACCAGTAAAAGTCTTGGCTAGAGAAAAGAGAGAGAGAGAAAGATGATTGAATTTGCTTCCCATCGGGTCTACACATAAAATAGAGGCCAAATGGTTGGGAATAGTTTATCTTTTTCGATACATTGAGGTGAAAGAAGGTTCGATTCTATCCTTTCTTTTTCTCTCTTTCTCCTCTCCATTATTACTTTTCCCTCATCCAATTATGCCAGTGTAGCCCCCGAGAGCGAGCTTCACTGCCAAACATGTCTCGCGCTCCTTGGATTTTGAACAGCAAGTACCGTTAAGTATACCGGGGAGAGAGAAAAAGAGAGTGAAAAGTCATCCTAACTCAAAGCTTCAAAAGAATCATCCATCAAGTGTGAGACCACTTTGTCGATCGTACTTGATTAATGAAACTTTCTAATTAGAGTTGAGATATATATACTCGAAAATAAGCTCCACAGTGGTTTTTCTATGGGCATATTGAGGCTGATAAAATGAGCTTCCTTTTCATCAACCTTGAAGATGATGATAAATATAAGCCAAGATATGGTAACATTCTGCTTGAAATCAAGTATCTCGAGAACTGAGGGAGAAGAAAAGATGGAGAGGAAGAGGATGAGATGGAGAAAAAGAGACATAAAAAGAGAGGGATGAAGATAGAGGATGCTGGACCATTGACTTCTTGACATCAATCTGTGGTAAACTAATGGATTGTCTTATTGTTAACATCATAAATGAACGCATATGGAACAAGCTGCCATTATACGAAACACATTATGGTCTCCGATAGTAGACTGTGGCATGGAAACATAAGAATGAATAGATGTGGAAAAATGACCCTGTTCTGTGGCTTTACATGATAATCGGTGTAACAGCATTTACTTTCTCTTCCATTCTTTTGATATTCTTGTACTCATGATTATTTTTGCTCTCTTTCTCCCCTTTCTCTTTCTCTTTCGATACAGATTGAACATGATCTTAGCTTCCAAATTTGATGAAAGTGTTAAAGTATCATGGGTATTCCGTTCAATCAATGTTCTACTTCATTCTTTGGTTGTACAACTAATTGTGATCACACTGGTTTATGGACTCAATTGTCCATATAATACAGCATTCATCATATCACTTCATTTTGCTACTCATCCAATCCACACAGAAGCAGTAAGTGATGCCAGAAAATTTCCCATATAATTTTAGATTACATTCAAAATTTGATGTCACTCTCACACACAAATATTTGGAAGAAAAAAGTATACACGGTGGAGAAGAGAGCGAGTTTAGCTTAGATTTCACAAGATTCACCCACATAACACAGAACAACATTCTATCCTACCAACACAATGTCAGAAACAGATGACATTGTTGCGTCCAGTCAAGCTAAGTTTAGAAACATGGTGTGAAAAATTTGTTACCACAGCAAAGCTTTCCATGTTCTCATCTGAAGAGTATCCAAAGGAATTCCTTGACACAAGCCTTTTAAAAAAGTATTCCACCAGCAGCATTCAACCTCCGGTTATTCTCTAAAAGAGTAATATATGTGGAGCAACAACCAACAATAACAACAGTCACACACACAATGTTTGCTCAAGTTTTTTGTCATCAGACAAGATAATTTTGTTTTTCTTTCTTTTCTACTTTGGTGTCCTTTTGACCCTTCTCTATTCTCTATTCTCAGGTATCAAGCAGTGTTGGTCGAGCTGATATTCTATGCGCAATATTTTGTCTCATTTCTTTATTCACTTTTATGAGGTAAGAGAAACAAGAAAAACATGGAAAAGATCATCTTCCATGTCTGATCTATACTCAACGGCTAAGGCGATGATATTCCTTCCTTCTCTTGCCATTTTGCTATCCTTTTCTCTCTGTCTCTCTCTCTGGTTCTTTATTCCTTTCATCATTCTTGACTGAAAGATAGAATATATATTGTATCGAATGTTATTCATAAACGAAATATCTTCTATCCTACTCACACACACACATAAATACACACGTTGCGTGACTGAATGCTCGTGATTCTAGAGTCACCATCATTTCGTCGCCAATAGCTAGTCTCTTTAGCGCCGCTATGCCTTCAGGATCTATCGTTTCTCATGTTCCTATTGTCACTCGGTGAAAGTATCTTTATTCAATCACGTCTACGAGTAAGATTGATGGTTCAAAGGATAGATACATATAAGCAATCTTACAGGTAGTTCGATTTCCATGCTGTGGGTATATATAAATGTGTTAGAATACATGGTATTAATATTGTGTATGTGTAAGTGTGTATGGGCTTTTATGGCTCGTTCAAAGGAAGTGAATAGGTTTCATTTGAAGTGGAAAAACTCATGTGTGTATATATATATATATGAGTCTACCCATATACATGTACTATTCTTGCAAGGCAATCATAACATCTCAGCATGCCTCACAATCGTAATGATGGACTGGAAAACAAGTGCTCATGAGAGAAAGAGAGAGCGAAAAAGAATGGCTCAGCTAGAAAAGAGGAATGAGTTATTCAAGTAGGAATGAAGCAAAGAACCTCAGAAAGATGGTAAAAGCTTATTTGACCACCTTATGGATATAAAAGAATGAATGAGAGGATGAGAGAAAGAGAAGGAGAGAGAAAGAGAGAGAGAAAAGTGTTGAAACTGCGGATAGAGACGAACACATCATCAATCTCTGTCTAGGGATGGAATAGGATGATGAATCCGATATGCTCTCATTGGCGAAAATGATACATTTACTTGCTTCGTTTTCATGAAAAGCAGAAGGCATGTGTGTATGTGTTTTCCCACATCAACTATGTGTACGTATGTGTGCATAGTAGCATCCATTTCGACTCCATGTAACTGTACTTTTGTACTTTCTCTCTATCTCTTTCTCTTTCTATCATATTCTAACTGTATACTATGAAAAGGGCACTTTTTGCCTCCAAACAAAAGCATTGAAGCTGAGCGATGAATGAGTTTTATTATTTCACTGGGTGAACATTAATAAGTGGCTGAAAATATTCCGATTGTCTACATTCATGGTAGGAAGGAAACAGAATGGATACGGTATGTATCAAGTAAGGCGGAAATTAATCAAACTGACAGGTTGGATTCGATTTCTAGGACTTCAATTGACTCATCTATCAAAATCAAATCGAATAAAGCTTGCTCAAAGAAAGAATCATTCTTCAAGGGAAAAATTATCTGGCATGTCATTGTTCTGATTTTTATGAACTGTCTTTGCATCTAAACAACATACACCAGGAAAAGCCTTATGTATGCATCAATGAAATCGACCATCATCATGATGAATAAGAGAAATAGAGGAGAGAAGTATTGTATTGCATTCAGAATAGTTCATGATTTTCATGTGTGTTGATCTTCTTTTTCTTTGGTAAGGGTTCTGATAGTCTCCCTTGTTTTCTGTTTTATTTCGAAATGCTTCTCTCTTTGGAATACTCAGATAAGCACAAAATTCTATTTTGCCCACCACAATGAATGGCCATCAGTAACTGGAATATCTTGGAATGGAGTAATCATTCTCGTTAATTAGATCAGTTCACCTATTTTGGAGTTTTAGATGAAAAATTGGATAAAATGGCTCGGAATAGTTTCCTCTTGATTTGAGCATTGGTAAAAGTTGCAATCACTCCTCATTGCAAGCTCAGAATACGAATGTTCCTGCCACTAAAGTATAGTGTATACATGTAAGCCTTCAATATCATGAATCAAGCCTTCTAATCGTGACCAAGTTAATCAAGAGTAAAACGTTGATTACCAGATTATGTGATTGTTATCGAAGGGTCATGGCCCTATTCGAAATGATCACTGAGCAAAATGAGATGAAAAATATCTCATCTGAGTTACCTCGTTTCTTTTCTCTAGTATTAATGTTTCGAAGCAATAAAGAGTAGAGAAGCTTATCCTTGGAATAGAGAGAGAGAGAGAGAGAGAGAGAGAGAGAGAGAGAGAGAGAGAGAGAGAGAGAGACATGGAGAGTGTCTTTTGAGGACCGATTTGTTGCGCTCTGAGGAGAAGAAAACTCAACATTTTGCAGTATCAATAGATTGAGGTCATTTTTCTTCTTTATTTCAAGCACTTATGACTGTTAGCGCAGATTAATCAAATAGTATTACAGTATTACTTTTACTTCTCAGCAAATACACACTAACTCTCCAGAATGTCAATTGATCTTATTCTATTGTGAGAAGGCTATCACTTCCTCAGGAGATGAGGTCTATTTCTTGCCAAGAAATCAATGAGAGAAAATAAGAAAGAAAGAGAGAGAGGTGCATGAAACTTTTTGAAAAGATCAGAGTGAGAGAGAGAGTGAAGGACCTTTTCACAGTCTCGGATATTTTTCTCTGGATGAGAGAAGAAAATGATTTGCTTTTCAAAGAGAAGACCAAGTATGTTTTGTAAACAGTGACGATTGAGTTTCTAGGAAAAAAAGTTCTAGTAGATGGAAAAAGCTAGTAAGAAAATGAAAAAGAAAAAGAATATACATCTTATCTTATAAGCAAACTAACCAGTTTGAATTGACAAACCAGCATTCATCTTCTCAGCATTCTGTGATTCTCTCTCTCTCTCTCTCTCTCTCTCTCTCTCTCTCTCTTACTCACAATCATTTCATCCCACATCTGATTCATTCGCCTGAACATAGTCTCATTTATGCTTGTCAGAGCAGGACTACTAATCGCTTGCTCTTTGATCCAGGGCCATCAAGGAGAACAAAAGCTTGGGTCGGTTGATCCTGATTCTCGTGGCATCACTTTCCTCCTCACTCGCTCTTCTATCCAAAGAGACTGGGATCACAATTCTTCCAATCTGTATACTCTTCTATTTGTATCATGTTTTCGAACTTTCCATGGAACGAAACGCTCTCATCTGGTTCGATATAAGGTAAGAATAAGACTAAGCATCAGATGGCTCAGAGAGAGAGAGAGAGAAAGATTCTCGTAATTGTCAAACTGAAAGCCTCTATGCCCACTTCGTTTGCGTGTTTGCGAATCGTGTCTAAGAGGCCATCAACAGATAAGGACCCTGCCATGAAATAATGGCCATTTTGTCTGCAAGTGTCTTGATGAGGTCTTCATTTCCCGCCAAAATGGCACTTTATTTCTCTCTTTCTCTCTCTCCCTCTCTTCCCTCTCTCATCTCCTTTATATACACTAAGTTTCTCATTTTTTGTTGAAGCAGATGAAATTTTGCTTTCATTCACATTGTCATTGTGAAGTGAGCTACCGTGTCGTGATACTTGCGATTGTTTTGGTGCCAAATGCTTTAATTTTACTAATGTTAGTCTCATCTAGGGTCCGATGAAATGTGTTCAGTTCGCGTGATAATATGATATGAGCAAAAGCATTGTTCCTAGTGTGTATTAAAGAGAGAAAAAGGAGGACAGAGAGGGAGAAAGTGGAGCTCGAATGAATATGAGCGTGTTCTGATGATCATTTAATCTTGAGAATGTGACAAACAAGAGAATACAGTTTTGAAAGGTGGAAACTCTTTTTCTTTTTCTTTGATCTGTTTGTCCAAGAGAGAAAGAAATTTCCACTTCCAATACTTTATTCTATGCTCTATTCGAGCAAGTAACGAGGTTTTGAGTAAAGAAGAAGAGGCACGAAAGAAACTCTGAAAATAGATTCTCTGTGAGTGAGTGTGTGTGTGTGGTTTCACAATCATTTTCACTAGTGCATTTCAGTCGATTCTAATTCATCATCTGTCGAAGATTGAAGCAGGATTTTCAGCCTGATTCAGGCTTAATTAGAGCTTAATTCGATCTGGATCTGAATTACGCGATGTGATTTCCAATGCGAACACAAGTCATGATACAAAAACCGAGCAGCATTGATTATAATTCCAAACACATTCACTTCTGTTTGTTTGTACAGCCTGGCAAGAGAGTAAGCCAGTTGACTGCAATATTTTTACTTCCAGTCCCTTAGAATTGAGCAAATACCCATACCTTAGAATGTTCAAAAAACTTGCACATATTATTGAAAGGTTGAGAAAGAGAGAGAGAGAGAGAGAGAGTGAGGAGAATCCTCCTCTCTCTGAGCAAAATTTTGTATGGCTGCTGACCGAATGAATAATATATGAGACTCATTCATGGTCAGAATAAGGAGGTTGGTGGAAAATTCGAACATCTCCATGCAAGTTCAAAACATCAGACACCTTCTACTGAACCCTAAAGTATACCGATTAGAAGCCTATTTTGCTTCAACTCTATTTCCTGATTCGTGGAAGATGATTTTCACAATTGATTTCACCCTCTATACCTTATCCTTCTTACATTCTTGATTCCCATGATCATCTTGGGTGGTAGATCAAAATGCATTGTTGTTAGGCATTCCAAGCGTGTCCATGTTTTGATATGAAGCATAGAAAGCAGCTCATAAATTCTACTGACCCTTAGGCAAACCAATTTATGTCCTGTGTAACTCATAACTCTCGTGATAAGATGATTCTCTTTCGCATACACACTTTCTCTCTCTCTCTCTCTCTCTCTCTCTCTCTCTCTCTCTCTCCTTATGCCTCAGGTCATAGAATCAGCTGAAGCTGCGAAAATATCAGGGTTTGATTTGTGTGTCCACCCTAATGGACCAGCTCTTTTTCTTTCTATCTCTATTTCTCTTTCACAGCTTTTCTGACATTCACATAGTTAGATCTATGATAATAATTCTCATATACTGCATTAGAAGCCACTGATTGAAGCATCATCAAGCGTTAATGAATGAAAGTGGGACTTGGTAATGTGATATTAACTAGTGAAGTAGGAGAAACTGAATAAAAAGGACTCATAATGAGCCAATGTTACAGGAGTACACAGTAGAACTTGGCATATTGACTATCATTTTCTTTCTCTCTCTCTCTCTCTCTCTCTCTCTCTCTCTCTCTCTCTCTCCGTAGAGAATAGAGAATGAAGAGGGAATACATGGGAGAAATACTTTTTGTTTTAGCTTTTGTTCCATCTTATATTTTTATTATTGAAGGAGAAGAAAAAGATGGAGAAACGAAAAGTGTGTATGTCTCGACTCAGATATGAGCCTCTAAGGAGCCACAATATTCATATATTCAATGCATAATGGTTGCAATAGATTGTGAACATGATTTTGCTTTTGTTCATAGGTCTACCATCGAGAGGTTTGTGAATCCATTCGGCAAGCAAGACAAGAAAAAAACATTGCACAAGATTAATTTTGAGTGTTCCCTACACTCATTCGGACCCCTTATTATACCTGTGATCACGGTAAGTGCTCATTCTTCATCCTCATCCTCATCCTTCTCTTTCTCTCACTTTCTCTCTCTCTTGCTATCCATCAGCATCTTTATTCATCTCTCATCATTGTATGCACGGATTCTTTTTCTCACCCTTAACTTCTCAGCACATTTGTGTGTGTAGTGAGCCCAATTTTTGACGATTGTTACATCATTTGTGTTTACATATCGACATGAATGCTTTTCCAGATTGGAATGTATGAGTTTGTTCATACATTCAAATTACTTCATTATCATCTCCATCATAGACATACACAGCATCCAGCCTTTCCGTTTGCCTATTCTATCTTATCGCACTATTCATTATTCCAGTGATGATGATTGTAATTTTCATGTCTTTCTTTACACATTTACGGTCCCTGCACTGAGTAAACTACTCTCTCTCCCTCTCTCTTTCTCTTTTGAAATCGGACGAGGTTTCCTATTCTTCTAGTCCTCTGACAACATCTATCTTCCTTCCCTATTTCACGAGAATCTCTTCCTTTCTCTCTCTCTTTCTCTTCATTACTCAATCCCTTGCATTCTCTTTTGGCTGCTTTTATTCCCACGCTGGAAACCACCATATTCTAAACTGGAAATACTGTCAAATACACACTTACACACATATATACAAAATCTTTTCGACATGTGAAACCCGGATTTTGGAACAAAAAACAGTTGATATCTCTCCTCTGGTTTCGATTGAGCATGCTGTATGGTTCACTGCCATTCTTCAGCGAGCAAGACAATCCGGCCGCTTTCTCGGATTCCCATCTAACAAGGTATAATTATACTTTCTTTTACCATCTCAAGCTGCCAATCTTTGCTAATAAACAGCCATAATTCGCTAGAAAATGAAGGAACTCACTTACAATAGAGGAAGTGAAGATATATATTCGAGGAAAACTATTGTGCCTTTGAGAGGGAAATTACTATCAAACATTGTGTGTGAGAGGGAGGAAGAGGGAGATGCTTGAAAAGGGTTTTCGAAGAGGCTGAATTGACTAATAAGATTCCCTTTGGGCTGCCATACTCAATTCTAAGACCAATGGATCTTTTATTTCCTCTAAGTGAATGTTCATGTGAATTAAAAGAGCTTCTTCAAGAAACTTCAACTGGATCAATCAAGGAAGAAGGATTACAGGAAAATAAATTGACACGACTGATTATCCTGATTTTTAGGTAATTTTTCTCACTTTATCGTCCTATTTTCAGTTTCGAACGATACTAACTAGGGAAAGAAAAGACGGTTGAGTTCAAAGTACTCAAATCACTATCGAATAAGGATTATCTCTATTGAGTTCTTTTTATGACAATGTTTTTCAGATTTCTTTTCCTCTCTTGACAATTTGACATGCCTTTTCAAGTCATCTTATCCAGTGTTTTTCAAGTGATAGCAGTTCTCTTCTTCAATGTTTGTTGTTCGATTTTTCGATAGCTGTAGTTTCATGCTCCATTATCACGCTTCCCATGATACATGAGCCTATGAAGTGATCATTTTCGTATCAAAAACTTTAGTCATACCAGTCAGATCACACTGAGAGCCCTTTTTGCCATCTTTTCTTATGGAAAATTCGTTTTTTAACAATTTTAAATTCAACTAGAGAACTCTTGAAAGTTCTATGGTCTCATCTTTAGAATGTGTCACAAACAGATATCAACACTAACAGTTTATCTCTATGCTATTAAGATTGATCTCTGAATTATATCAAAAGTATTAGCTGTAACACTTAGAGAAGCCTTTCAACCATGAATTCAGTCAGATGATTTGAAAAGTTTTACATAAAATATCAATAAAGAATCCAAAGTAATGTGTGAAAAATTTTGATATTTTAATCAAAGTAACAGTGTTGCATTTAGAAGCTGGAGAATAATGTTGAAGTAAAAAATATGAGATGGGCATAATAATTTCAGGGAAACCTTACTGCAAGAGAAGGAGGTGATCAAATTGGCAGTGATAATCCAAGATTACAAACCTATTGACTCTACTTTTTGATCAGAATTTGGAAGATTTATAACTTTGAGTGGCTTTTAGTATTTGCTTGATCTCTTCCCCCCTACTTCGCCTACACTAGACAGGCTATATATATATATATATATATATAAAGATCCTGTCAGGCAACAAAATCAAAACTATCGATTAATCGGCCACATTTTCCACATGATTTTGCTGACGATACAAATGTGTGTAGATAGAGGAAATATATTAGGTTTCTTGGACTGGCCTCGAGCTACCCATGAAGCTTTTAATAATATGGACCGTGCTTTTGTGGATGATTTTGTGTCCTATTAGTCTTGATTTCTCCACCTCTCTCTCCTTGTTCCCTTACACGGTGCATTTCTCTCTCTCTCTCTCTCTCTCTCTCTCTCTCTCTCTCTCTCTCTCTCTCTCTCTCTCTCTCTCTCTGAAACCTCTATCACCATGAAAGGCACCATCATTCCATTGAAAAAGTACTGCTTCGGGCAGACCTCTTAGACCTCTCCATACACCGAGACTTTTCTTTCTCTTTCTCTCTTCTCACTTAGTTCTGAGGAGAGAGAGAGAGAAAATCCCATTGGGATGGCGCATGTTAGGCAATTGTCATGAGAAGCTATCATCTGACGCCAATGTATCGAAATCTACTATCTTGCTTTTATTTCTATTCGAATTCTTCAAACTCTTGATCGGTAAGCCTTTTTCCCAATCATTCCCTCTTCTATGGAGACTTGATCGATTCATATTGATCTCGTGCTGCACTTCACTCAGCCTATTAGCAAGTTTGTGATTTTCTCCTCTCTTTTATGCTCTCTCTCTTCTACCAATGATGGCACAATCCAATATTCGCCCTGAGACTGTCTCAAGTGGAATCAGATTGAGGAAAGAGAGACAGAGAGGATGAATTGATGGCAAAAATAGTGTACCCTGAATGGGGGATTAAAATGAAATGGAAGAATAGCAGGAACAGTAAGAATAGTGAGAATAGAAAGAGAGAAAGAGAGAAAGAAAGGAAGAAAGAAAAAACAACTGCCATCAGCTAGCATTAAGTGGAAATAAAAAGTGACTCATAAGCTTACCCAAGATATCATCAGATTCGATCCCAAACTCATCTTTGCTTTACTGAATGCTCCTTTTTCTTCTTGTTCTATTCCTTCTTCTTCTCATGAATGTGTAGCATTTATTGTCCCTATTCTTTACTCTAACAAACTTCTTGTCGCTCTTGATCGTGGTAAATGGGAAGCGGAATGAGATCAAGGCAAAACGAAACCATTTCCTGGAACAATCAAGACCTGCTAGAAATGAGAAGATGGCAAGAAGATAGAGAGAGAAATAGTGAAGAAATAAGACAAGCCTTCTCTCTCTCTCTCTCTCTCTCTCTCTCTCTCTCTCTCTCTACAGCCAGTCTTAAGGGGCTTGTATTCCTCTTTTTCCGAATGATAAAAAGGACGTCAAATCATTGAGTGGCCAGCAAGAGAGAAGGCTCAAATGAAACACACTCTCAAGATAACTTGTATGCTTTCAGATATACATGTACTTGATAGAGAGAATATATATATGTATTTTCTCTTATTCCTACATCCATAGGAATGTGAAGAGTAGGAATGAGAAAAAGTTTGAATCAACAGAAAGTAACATGCTTTCTATTGAGAAAATATTGTGAATTCATTTATAGCGAAACCTGCTTAGCTTGACTAGATTTTTATTCATCCCTTATTCACTATGGAATGAAAATATTTGTGAGTTCAAGAGATCTTTGCTTACGCTTTTTCTTCTATTCCTCTTCACCTCAATTCCTTCCCAACTTTTGGATGTTAGTTTGCTGAGTTTGAATATTTCCTTAAGGAAAAATGAGAGAAACCAAATTTTCTTCCCTCTGTAGTGGCAAGAAAAATCTCAGATGTTAGCTTTTTTTGCCGTTGCTCCTTCAAATTGTTTTTTGATGAATTTTATAAGCAGTATATTTTTTTGAATTCAATAATCAAAATTTGTTTCCTCTCTAAATGAAATCAGCTTCACCCAAAATTTGAAAGTCAAATTATCTTGAGCATGTGTTTTTTTGTGCACCAAATGCGCTAAACTCAAGCTGTGTGCATCAAGTTTAATAGCTTTACCTTACCTGGAAGGCGGAAATACCATTAGTTCGATCTTTGGAAGAAGGATTTTTTTTTCTCCCCAATACTCTGAAAATTTCGAAACTTAGGGAATTTAGAGCATTAGGGAACTATTGATGTGAAAAATAAACTATAAATAAATACATCTTTCTTCCAATTACAAGCGAAAAAGTTTCAAGTACTCGGGATATGGAACGAAAAGTTTTACCACACTTTTCACATCTGGGAATTGATATTTACGCTTCTAGTACTGTGAAGGAAGAAGAATATTGCTATATAGCAGAATTATTTCTCTCGCTCTTTCCTACAACCTGGGGCTCTGTAAAATTCTTGAGCATATTAAATAAGGTGTATAGAGAACTTGATTGCATTCTCTACCTGGAGCACATTATTTCCTCTTCCTCCCCCTCTCTCTTCCTGGAAAATTCTGTGCTTAGAAAGGAAAAAAGATTCTCATTACTTGTGGAACCAAGTTTTTTATCCCATCAAATCAATATAAGAGAGGCCCACGGCCATTCAATGGCCCTCTCTCTCTTCCTTTTCCTCTATTAACAATTGTACATCCTTTTGTTTTTTTCTTTCCCCATGATATTCCTTAACTTTTTTCTTCGCTCTCTCTCTCTGTTTCTCTCTCTTTCTCGTGCCCATAGCTGACTCATTTCAGCCACTTGCCTTTATTTCCTTCTCATCCATTTCCCTCATGAGCCATCTTCGATCGGAAAAACTTATTTGTAATTCTTTATCAGAATGAAGCAGCTTCTAATCTGAGCGAAAAACTCCCTCGAGCCTCTACACTCAGCCATGCAAGAGTAAAAACTGTTAAGGAATAACGAGAGAGAGAGAGAGAGAGAGAGAGAGAGAGAGAGAGAGAATACTTGTGAGGGAGTGAATGAAGAAATACTCATTCCACCCACCATTTGGACTGTGCAATCAACGACACACAAGCAATCATGATTCTAAGTGGAGAAGAATTTACTTTCAAACCCTCTTCACTATCACTGGTGGATATGGATAAAAGCACAAGTTCAAACATGTACACAGGATAGAAGCATACATACTTTGATATTCCGTGGAAAATGAAGTCGAAATCACTTGAGACTTTCTGCGATACTTGCATGTTTGGCAGCAAATATGTTATTCTCTCTCACACACGCATACAGCTCTAAAATCATCATCTTTATTCATCATCCTCTTCTTGTCTTATTTTACACACAGACTTTTAACTTACTTATACTTATGTGCCTTCAATGGACGACTACTCGTTCTTCCATCCACTCTCGCTTATGATTGGCAAATGGGAAGTATTCCTTTGGTTCAAAGTTTACTTGATATTCGAATTTTAGAGCTTTTATTGGCCATTGGTATCCTATTTGCTCTAATTTGGGTCAATTTTCAAAGAATCATCAACGTTAGCCGTGATTCAAATAATGCGGTGGAATTTAAAGAGGAAGGCAAAGAAAAGTCTCAACAGCAACAACAACAAGTAAGTAGCCATCAATTGTTGATTTAACTGGCTACATGTCAGCATGGTGATCTATTTGATGGCCATTTGATTGTGTCCATGTCTTTTTACGATATAAAACGTTTTCCATTCTATTTTGAAGCATAAAATAAATAATCCAGCTTGGAGTAAGAAAAAGAAGAATTTTATCCAGGTCAGCTGTGTTTAAAGGCTACTAAAAATTAGATTGTTGACCCTATTATTGCCTTTGCCCAGTTAGGCCAACCAAGACGAATGAAACATTTGAGCTCATCCATTAACTGGTGTGAATCATTCAATTATCTTACTCAACAGTAGCAACAAGGCATCTTGGCTAAGGAAAAAGTGGAAGAGAGAAAGAAGACAAATCTGTCACACATAATAGAGTGACATGGTCACTGGTTGACTGTTGTCTCCGTTAAATGAGCTGAAAATTTATTTTTCACATGATAGTGTTCATCGAATTACTGTGAATATTATTATTATTATGGTGAAAAGGGATGGGAAAAAGAAGAATTCTCATGATGTATTGGAAAATTATCGAAATCATCATCAAAATTTCCAACAGTCAATACATAGTGTTGAAAGATTTTTCATCACCAAACGTGAGAAGAATACACATAATGTTGTATATGAAATATTTTTCCTGTGCTCGGTCACAAAACCTTATAAGGAAAGTGACTCAAAAATCTTTGGGCAAAAAATATCATTTTCATATACACACAATTTTTATGACTAGTATTAAGGTTATTCATGGGAAAAATATAATGGATGACATTCAGCGGAAATCTAGTAGCTGGCAAAGCAAGAGAAAAAAACCTTAGAGCTTGAATAGAAGGCTTCATGTTGATCGAAAGAAATCCTCTCTCTCTTCTCTGGAGAAGTTGCTAACTTTTTTTTTCTTCTCTTTTCTCTCTTCATCAGGCCATCATTTATCGCCTTCAGTTCTTGGGATTATGTCTCTTGATAATCCCTTTTATCCCAGCATCTAACTTGTTCTTCACTGTGGGCTTCGTGGTTGCAGAACGAATTTTATACATTCCTAGGTAAAAAAAGCACTTTTCACTTGGTTCAAAAGTTTATTTGAATAGCATCTCTCTCTTTCTCTCTCTTTCTTTCTTTCTTTCTCTTCTACTTCACCTCTTTCACTATTCCTTTCAGTATTCCTTTCTATATTCCTCCAATGAACACGATTATTCATCAAAAGTGTGTGCCTTAGGTGAAAGGCGATGTGATGTTTCTATTCATTCAATCCTCTGCTCAAGAGTTCAACAGTGTCAACATATGCAGATCAGTTTGTTCTACTTTCTTCACTCTCTATTGCAACTCTGTTTCCTAACTTTCCCTCTCTCTTTACTTAATAACACATACATACAGTCTCTCTATATATATGTGTTTCCTCCTCTTTTAGATTGAAAAATCATGAATTCAGGCTTCTTTCATTTCATCATCTAACAAATTAGTCCTCCTTTGAGGAAAAAATTTTCCCAATGAATTGAGGCTTGAAATGATTGGAAACAAATACAAGATAGATTGAAATAAAATGTTGAAAATTCTCTGGCTGGATAGTTGATTTATTAGACTTGTGTTGATTTACATTGTTTTTCTTTTTTTCTCTCTTTCTCTCACTCTTTTCTAATAGCCTCGGGTTTAGTATTATTTTTGCTATTGGATATGAGAAAATATTGGATCACATGTCTCGAACGAAAGGAGAACAAGCATACCGTTACACAAAATTCGCATTCTATTGCCTCATTTTTGCCTTCTCAATAAAAACTGTTTGCCATAATCATGTGTGGTTAACTCGTGAAACTTTGTTTCGGTGAGTACACGGTGATATATACATATATATACACACACATATACATATACATGTAGTCACAGTTTTACATAGAATCTAATTTTGGAACTTTTTTTCAATTGCTAATCAATCAAACACACATTTATACTGATAGACTGTTACTGCTTGCTCTTGACAGGTCTGGTGTGAAAACAATTCCAAACAATGCCAAAATGCATTATAATTATGCTAACCTTTTACGTGATTTTGGGAAAACTGAATTAGCTATGCACCACTATCGAACAGCTTTGAGGTGAGTTTCTCTCTCTCTTTCTCTCACTTTCTCAGTTAAAACTATGATGAAAAATATATACACTCCGCATTCATCATCAAAGTGACATACGAATCATTCAAATTGACGCTCATACAAGACACACACTCACATTACAAAATTCAGTAACCCATCAAGTGGCTGTTTGCATGATGCTGTCAATTAGAAACTCATTGAAATTCAAGTGAAGAGTGTAAAAATTTATCAAGCCCAATGGCTACCACTACCACCACCTACTACCACCTTCTAGGCAAAGAATTTTGATAATCATAATTCTCATCATCATCAGCATCACTGTAATGATAATAATGATTCCGTTCTTTTTTCACCCACTCAACTTTGACATTAGCCTATGGCCAAATCACGAAAGCTCTTGGAATAATTTGGCAACATTGCTAACAGATCCACAAGAAGCTGAACAACACTTGAAGCAAGCTCTTCACATAAATCCATACCATTCGAAAGCTCATTTCAATCTTGCATGTATTTACAGGTAAGCATCACTTGAATTTTGAACGTGAGCTGGAAAGAGAGAGAGAGAGAGAGAGAGAGATGACTTTTTAGGGTTTTGGTGCATTTTTTTCTTCTTGTTCAATTCTCATTCTCATTTTTTTGTTCAATATTCTCGATCCTTTGCATGACTTTGCATGAAGGGTTTTTCTGGATGTTATGTATGAGTGTATGTGTATGGCACGCAAAACATAGTCACTTGTGAAAGAGTGAAAAAAGAGAAAGAAGCAGAAGAAGATGAGTTTTTGCGGCTCAATAGAGCTTGCACAATGATAACAATGATGAAGATGATTGAATTCATCCATCACTTTGATGACAGCAAAAAAGGACTACCACGTAAAGCAGAAGCTCTCTTCAAGCGGAGTATTCAATTGGATTCAACGTTTGCTGAGCCTCTATCCTCACTGGCTTCCTTGTACTCTGAATTGGGCAACTACAAAGATGCAAATGAGCTTCACTTAAGAGCTCTTCACATACAGCCCAATAATCCTGATATGATCAACAACTATGGCGCTTTTCTCCATAGAATGGGTGAGTTAAGCTGATAATTTAAGTTGATTACTAAATTGAAAGATCACTTGCTTCATAATGCAATGAAGAGAGAGAGCGAGAAAACTTGCTCTTTACCCATTCATGAAGCCCATGAATTTTTGGTCGTTTTCATACATGTACATCACTGAAGCTTCTGGAAAGCGTATCAGAGGCGAGAAAAAAAGAGATTGAATAGTTTGCACGCTGATGAAGAATGCATCCCATGAACAGAATGCTGAACATCGATCTCCATGAATGAATATATCTTGAAGGGATGAGATATTGCTCAGTCTTGCAGAACACATATCAACCAGAGAAAAGAGCGTGCGGTGAGTGTATTGAACCTCGAATAAGTTAAGAGATTGTCTCTTCTTCTCAAGATTTTTTGACTTTCTCTTTTTTCTCCTTTCTCAACACCCAATCTCATCACGAGAGATCTTCTTCTGGGTCCTCATATCATGAAGTTTGAATTGAGATGGAGAGAGAGAGAAAGGAGGAAGAGGAGGAGGAGAGATTCCCTTCAGGAAATATTTTAACTTCCAAGTTGACTTTGTGAAGTTTGCTAAAGAATCATGAATTAGCTTCATCGCGAAAAAATCATGCAAATATACCGAACCATGGGCGTTTGCATCATCTCACAATATATAGCGAGTATATCATGGAATCTTCTACTAATTTGTCTTGAAAATCAGCTTCTCCAATTCTTATGCCGATGTTCTTCTTCCAGTATACTGTAAGGGTTTTATCGTGTGAAAACTCTGAGAATCTACTTCTAGGATGAATAATTCGAATGATCTATAAAATTGGATCCCTATTTTAGGTGCTCTTACCTGCTCTTGTTTCTCGAATCATTCTTGCAGTAGTAAACATATACAGCTACGGTTATAGTTACGAAAAGTCATCAAATCTCACTTTATAATACTCTGTACAATCTTTATGTTTCGATTTATGTCCATAAAATGATGGCATAGAATGGAAATATCTTACTCAAAATAGTCGCTATAAAAACAGCTGGAATAAATATCTCACTCGTTAATGTGTATGTGTTTCAAAGTAACTAAAAGTCATCCTAACCGATCGTAACATGATGAGCTTGTTTCCTGGGATATTCAAGCATCCTGAGAGAATGCATGCATATTAGCTCGCATGGCTGATCCTCATGAATACAATCAATGAAACAGAGTATAAGCTGATTCAAGAAAGAAAGAAAGAGAGAGAGAGAAGAAAGAAGAGAATATAGCCGCTTAAGGATTCCTAGGTAATTGTGAGTCCGAATGAGGCCATCAAAGGCAGCTTCAATGAAGCCATTCGTAACAGGTTAATCGGAAAAAGGACTCGTCTATGAGCATCCAGTGGAGTGGATGCGGTGGTCAATATGCAGTGATGAGAGATAAATGAGCCACACAAGCGGACTGGGCACGCTGAATGAGCATTTCTCTCTCTCTCTCTCTCTCTCTCTCTCTCTCTCTCTCTCTCTCGTTCTCTATCTATCTATCTATCTATCTATCTTTTGTTAGCCGCTCTTTGCCATGATTTGCGGCATCTTCAATCAGACCAGCCAAAAACTGATTCCTTTTGGCCTGCCATCAGCATCACTCAGCAAAAGCTTTTCTCCAGCAATCCACTAATTAAACTCACAATTAATGTAATGCAAGTTAAGTTGGCCATCAATTTGGTGAGCTACTTGATTGATTCACTCTGGTAGAGAGAAAGAAAGAGAGGGATCCACAATACATTGCCTAAAAGGAAGAGTGAGCATTCTATTCTTCAGACTCACTCATCCTCTTTGCTTCAGGTCATGCTTTCATGATTGGACAAGGAATACAAGGTTAAAAGATGGAGAGAAAGAGTAGAGAAAATTTTTTGCACGAGAAAAAATTCCCAAAATAATAGGAAGTGAGATGCTTGAAGCAATAGAGAGCGAAAAAAAGAGGCTTCTGTTTGCTTCATCGCTTTACTTGAAGCTACCACTTTCTATTCTAACATTTCTCTTTCTCTCTCTCTCTCTCTCTCTCTCTCTCTCTCTCTCTCTCCATCTATCTATCTTTCTCTCTGATTTCTAGCTAGTCTCTTTGGAATGCCAGAGTGAATAAAATTTTTTTCCTTGCTCCATATTCGCCTTCAATGTTACACACATCGATGGGCTTTACTGGGCTCACTGATATCTTTGTGAAAGATGTGCTCTGTCTCTTTAGTCGAGTGATGTCGAGTGATGTCGAATAATTGTTGAAAATGTTCAATATTGCACAAAACTATTTCCAACACAATTTTCGCTTCAATACATCCAGACAGAGTATTCTGTGTACCATCAATTGGCTGAAATTTCTCATATTTTCACTCATAAAATCGAGATTTTAGTAATTCCTGGGATAAAATTTGGCTTCTTTCTTCTCCCATCACCCAACAATATTGCTTTTGATGTTGAAAAAGATGTTATGCTATGCATTCTCAAACAAGTGGGTGTTACTGGATGTTATTCCTTGACATTCTACATTCACTTCATACAGACTATTTAAATGAACCAATTAGAGTTAGTTCTCGTTTAAGAATGCCAGTCCTATGATTTAAAATAGATGAAAACAAGAAAAAAATGAAGAAAATTTTAGCAAATATAAGGTTTTCATTTCGAAACCAGATCAACTTTTTTTCTTTTCTTTTTGCTTTCTTCTTGAGCAATGTCGAGTTCGCTTTCACCAATTTAGTAGTCTTTCGATGTTTTATTGTTTTTTCTTCTTGTGCTATTATTTTTTCTACAGTTCATCATCATCTTACACGATAATTGCACACGATTGCTCATTCCAAGTTCTTCTTCCAAATATAATGATTCCTCATTACTTTCGCCTATTATTGATCCTTCAAGCTTAATATGCAAGAGAAAGAGAGTAAAAAAGAAAGTATACGGATTGCATCCCATAAGTTGGTTATGGAGATGATATCGACTGGAAAAGATTCTCATATTATGCATTTCTTGATTTTTTTATAAACTTCTCTCTTCTATTATTCTCTTCCCTCCTCTTGCGCCCCCATCTTCAATCCCTAAGAAAAGTTTCTGATATGGCTATGGTTTGCAAAAATTCTCCACACTTGTCAGTCGTATTGGACATTTTTTTATTAACTAATCCAACCATGAACTAAGAAGCTTAACATATCTGTGGAAAGAGTGAGGCAAAGAGAAAGAGAGAGAGAGAGAGAGAAAATGCAATTTAAGGCTCCAACAGCTTCCATTTTCAAGAATTCATAAGCTATTCACTGGAGAGGAATTCTAGTTCAGCATAATAATAATGCTGCTTCTTCTGCTTGCCACTGCAGTTAGCTTGCCTCAGACTTGCATATAGATTAATATCATCATTTTGAAGCCTCATTTCTTCATCTTTTGAGCCTTCTCACTCCATCTTTGTCATCCTGTGCTTCATCAGCCCTCAATCTCACTTGTTCCTTGCCGCCAGGCTCTCTTTCTCTCTTTCTCAGCGGGAAAAGATGATGCATCTCGTTCATTTTATCAATTTTCTTTTCTCTCCTCCTTCTCTCAGCGTCATTTTCAGACTGTTTTGGCTCTCTTTTGCTATTTTTCTCAGTTTCCACTTGTATTCTTTCCGGGTTGCCTCTGTATTCCACTGTATTCCCTATCCCCAATTTCTTGCTTTCTTCAGCGATCTTACGATTATCGAGAGTTTGAAATATGAAACAGGACTCTTCTTGCTATCAATCTTTTCCCTTTACGCTCTCTCTCTCTCTCTCTCAATCTTTCTTTCTTTCTTTCTCTCGATCAACCTCCATAATCTATCCCGAATATCGTTTTCCATGCTTTCAAATATCAATATATCGATCATGGGATTATATACTTGAAAAAAGTATTCTGTGGCCAAATTCTCTTGATGTCAGGTTATTATTCGTTGATGAACCAATACTTTTTTACCCCCTGTGTTGGACTTGAAATCAGAAAAAAAATCTTTTCTCCTCTTCAACATGTGATATCATTTCCACTGATCTTCTCACTAATCGTTCTGGAAGAATTCTTTGCGGAACATTACAGTTTCGAAGAAATGAAACATTTTTTTACTGCTGATCCATACACTCGTTCCATTCACTTTTCACTTTCTCTCTCTCTCTCTCTCTCTCCCTCTCTCTCTCTCTGTCTTTCATCGATTCGTCTTCATAGTTCACATGTAATCATTCTCAAGATGATTGAATGTTTCGCTTTTTCATACCCAAAATTTCATCACAAATTGATGAGTGGTATTCTTTGGCTCCTATTTTTCGTTTGTTTTCACTCTTTGTCTCTCTCTCTCTCTCTCTCTTCCTATTTCTTTTTATTGATCTTATTTCCTTCTAGAATCTCAGGAGAGCTACTTATCCATGCTCAAACAATACACTCAATCAGATCCATTCGGCTAAAGTACAGGGGGCAAAAGGGGGAAGGAGAGGGGAATGGTCAGATGCATTATTCACATTTTTATTGGATGAACATTCCCTGAAGTAGATCAACCTATTGACCTTCTCCAATTTTCATGCAAAACTCTGTAATCTCTATCATGTTTTTTCCCTTGGCTACTTTCTCTTTCTCTCTCTCTCTCTCTTACTTTCACTTCACAATGGACTTACTCTCCTGAGATTGCATTGATTTTCTATGCTGATGCGTTTATCTCATCATTGAGCTCTAATGGCTACAACACTTAGATCTTAAAGCTTTGATTGAGATCAGAAGTAAAGCATCCATTTCATTCATGATCAAAGAGGGAGGAAAACATCAGTAGCCTAATGTAAGCTGGAGTAGAAGGGTTTATTCGTTGAGAGCTCCTCACACCTTGGCTTTCTGAGGGATCATCAGTGATGATGATTCTGAAAATCTACATTAAGTCAACCCGGGAAACAGTTACTTGTGAGAAGGAGAGAGAAGCGGAGAGTTGAGATTTATACTTTTGGAAAACACGCTTTCTCTATCTCAATCTATCTCCCCTTTATTCTAAATAAAGCTCTGCTTCGATCATGATCTCCATATTAAATCCATCTGGCATATGATAGCGCATATATTTTTGATCATTTAGATGGAGAAAAACATTCGTACTGATTCATGGTATGAGATGGAATCGATAAAAAGAGTTGAAAGAGCAATCTGCAAACAGTTGAATGTGCTTATTCAAATCAAGATGCAAGAGAGATACCAAGCTCCACCTTCGCATAGCAGATTATTGTTTCTCATAGATTAAGAAGCATGAGCATTTTGGAAGCAAGTAAAAATTCGATTGGTACAGTAGAGATCTACAAAAAGGGAAAGTATGCATCAAATATGAATGGTATTCAATACTATTCTGGATGATATTCCATTTGTTTTTGATCTGATAGCCTAGATTTGGTAAAGAAAAAAGTTCTTCCTCTCTCCTTCTCCCTCTCATCTCAATTCGTATTCGAAATTCTTCTCCTTAAAAGCTAAGCAATATCAATGTTGCTCTTATTTCTGCTCATCGCTTTTTATTGGAGCTGTTTTCCCAAAGGTCATGGAGAGAAAGTTTTCTTTCATACATATTTGAGCTATCATCAGAATGGATGAATCAGAGGAATTCACGTGCTCGATAAGAAAAACACAGAATTTTTTTACAAACGTGCTCAAGTACAGGCTCTTAGCTTGTCACACTTATTCTTATCCACATTACCTTCACAAAACTCAATAACAGGCAATCAGTAAGCGAAAAAAAGCGTAAATTTTTTTTACCCTCTCTCCTCGAAAGCAGCTGAATGGAAAAAGTTCAGATAGATAGATTGAGAGGGAGAGAGAGAAAATATCTGTATGTGAATGATTGTCTAGGAATCCATACCGATCCTTCATCGTATTAGCCTAACCTTTCTAGGAGGGCGTCATCTTGTGATGACATTCTCATTTTTCAAATGATTAACCTTCGAGAATCCTAACATGAATCTAGTGGACAAGACGATTAATCGGAGGTCATAGCAGCGTTTCCTTTTTTCCTTATTCCTATCCATTTTGGATAAGCTTCTGTGTCTCATCTTCACTCTGATAGATTTCCTCTCTCAAGAGAGATCTTTGGACCAAAGAGGAACAGAAGGTTCATCAGCGAAAAAATATGATGTTTTTTGACTCTTTCCAGAGCTTATGTGGTCACAAAAAACACTACTTGCTCAATTATTCCACTCTCTGGATTGTATACGATATGGAAAATTTGTGTATTGCAAGTGCACTCAATGAACAGTCTGCTAAAAATTGGTTTTCTTGAGGTACATGTGATTTGATTTGATATGTAAATACGATGATAAAAATTTGTTCAACAGCTTATTGATTCTCTCAAAGGTATTTTATACCGAAATTCAGCTAACTTTGTCGGTATGAGGATGGATTTATTTTTACAGGTAATTCATTCTAATCAATTTAAAGAGGTCATCGTTTGGTCAAATAGATTTCTCTTGGGTGACATCTTGGCCACCTGATCAGAATTGGTAAGCGATTTGTTGGTAAACAAACCGCTTCCTTTGAATCATGGACGTTTGCTGGATATAAATTGCTATATTTCAGGAATACTGATCGCAGAGAAAAGAAACTAGATTATTTAAGATGTACTTACCTTTATGGTACCTCTTACAATCGATTTACCTGAGTTGATGAGACGTACTTTGGGTGGTTGTTTTTCTCTGAGTTTATAAATTTTGAATACTTCAAGATCAATTCAATTTTCTTGAAGATTCGCCTCATTTCTGGCCCTATTGAAAGCTTTTTATAGAGAAAAAAAAGTGTATTCACGAACATTTTCAATTTCTGTAAGATGAATAAGGAACATATCCAATGAGAAGGAAAGTTTATACTCTTAGAATTATTCCAGAAGATCTAGTAGGCAATTAAGTTTTCTTCAAGCAATGCTATCACCTTAATCTTATGGATTGAATGCATCTGAATTTTCTTCTCAATCTCACCACCAACGATGATGAACAATGAGAAAGATTCTCATGAAAGTAGAAAAGAATTGTTCGATTGCCAATCTCTTCCAAAACTGAACCCAAATTACAGTTTGGTTACATTTTATTTGTCTACACGAATAGAAATTCCTTTTTCATCTGAGATTCCAATTCGAATGTGTATTGTTTTGGGGAAAATTCGATGGCAAAATTACTCATTTTTATGATAGTACAATTCTCATATCCATTCAGCTCAATAGAATGTTGGTTGTTGTACAAACGATTGGTGGTCTTGTAATCTGAATCAAGTGAAAGTAAGAGAGAGAGAGAGAAAGAAGATATATAAAGTAAGAAAGAAGGACATCACTTCTTCCTCTTCAACAAACTGCAGACAAAACATTTTTGAAGACCTAAAACAGTGAATAGTCATGGGAATTATGTGTGCTTCGCTTCAGAGCATTTGATCTTCTCAAGGAATATATGTACAACGGAAAGAGGAGAAGAATCTTCTCAAAGTGGAGACCATTCGATTCAAGATGATTTTATTCCTTTTTTCCAGGTGATATTGATGCAGCGATATTGCAATACGAAAAAGCTTTAGATATAAAGCCAGCGCATAAAATAGCCACAGCAAATCTGATGCAGATTCGGAAATCATTGAACTATACCAAGCCCACCGTATTCCAGAGGTAAGCCATTTTTCTCCGTTTCTCACTTTTAAAGCCTCCATCTCCGGCTATCCATAACCTTGTGTATGTTCATATTTGAGAGAGAGAGAGAGAGAGAGGAAGAAAAAAGAAGGAAAGGCTATTATCTCTGTTCAACTGGAAGAGATCATCTCATGGTCCATCATGAAAAGAACTTCATAGAAAAGTCAGTCTTGAGAGGCTTCACGTTCCCAGGCTATCACTACTACCAGTGATGCTGCTAAGATTTGAATCTTTTCTCATATTTCATGCATCGTGACATCGATATCCGCTCATAGCCACTTTTCTCGAGGGATAAAATGATGATAGAGGCCAAACATATACACCATACCCGTACACATGCACATGCACATTTCCACACTGGAAAAGTGAGTGCAACACGGAAATTAGAAGCTCTCCCCTCTTCTTCTCATATACTGGAATTTGAAGCTATCTATCAAGCAAAATCCACCGGATCCATAGACTTTATACTGAAGAAGAAGACTCCCATGTTATTCTATGGCTTCCGATTCAAAAGTACAGTACTCTTGACAGTGCTGTTGAATGGCTTACCCATTTGAGAGCTCCTATTTTTCGAAAGCATTTGAACAGTCATTTCCTTCATTGCATTTCATCGGAATCATCATTATGCATTCGAAGAATCTGTCTTTCTCTCTCCTCTCTTTCTCTCATCCTCTTTACATCTTGAGAAATTCTCTCTCTCTCTCTTCTTTGTCTCCATCTTGACTCATTATCACAATGCTTGAACACATTTGGCTCCACGCCTTCGATCGGAGCTGTGACGAATGTCGACTATTCAATGATGATGCTCCTTTGTTTCCTTCCGCTTGCATTCCTTCAAGCCCTTTGCTATATCAATGAGTCATGAGTAAACCCCTAGTCCAGTGGAATAGATTTATCATGAAAGATTTCAGCGGAAACAGTGGCTTCATCATACACTAAATGGGTGGATTTCGGGTGTTCGCCGTGTCGCCTGTGTGCAAGAGAATAACGATATCATTTGGTAGATGAGCTGGATAGAATAGAATAGAAGAAAGAAAGAAAGAAAGAAAGAAAGAGAGAGAGAGAGAGAGAGAGAGAGAGAGAGAGAGGGAAAATTGTGCATCATGAGTAGAGATCTGTAGATCAGATAGAATGGAATAACTGATTGCATGTTGTACGAGAAAAGAGAAAAACTAAGCATCGCAAGGTTTTCATTCATGCTATTCATCGAATTAGAGTGTTTACAATGCTTCGAGAGTGTGTTGAAGGAAGACAAAATCTGGACTAAGGTTGGTAGATGAGAAGACAACAGCATTCAAGTGATGAGATTTTTGCCAACTGCGAGCAGGAAAAAAAGTAGTGCGAAGAGGAAAAAGAAATAGAGGTGGAAGATGTGTTAAAATTTGTACAAAAAAGATGGAAAGATGCATCGTTTGGAGGATAAAAAAATGCTCATATTATTTCACATATAAAAACACACTTCAAAGTGAGCAATAACAGTAAATGAGTAAAAAAAGATGAACCCAAGAAATTGGATAAGATACCATCAATGAAGGATGATTTTTTTCAACAAGTCAAAGCGGAAAAGGGCTTCTCGAAAAAAGATGAAGGAGGCACAGAAAACAGAAAAAGTACAACAGTTCATGTGAATTGCATCCAGTAAAGAGAGAAATTAGATCTCAAGTACTGAGCTCATAGTATACCAAAGAGAAAAAGAGAATGAGGCTTGTAGCAAATACACGAATTCCCAAGATTTATGAATATTGTTCAGTTGAGTCTACAGGGTCATCTAGGATAGGTATACAGGCAATCCAAATGGACGGATAAATCTTTGAAATCGTTTCCAAAGAAAGAGAGAAAGAAAGAGCTCGTAACAAATGAAATTCTTTCAAAGTGGAATTCAGATCTCTTTCTAGATCAACAAAAGGCTCAACTGCTCATTCTGCCATTCTGGATTCTCATTCTTTTATGGCATTCATACTATTCACCCTGAGTCTGACTCTCCTTTCGGACGACAAAGTCTGTAGTGAATAGGTATACACTTTGGACCAACTAGATGGAGAATGGGAACAAAAATACCTTATAGTTGAATTGCTGAGAGAGGAAGTTGACAATATCATCGAACTTGAGTTGAAAAATCACATGGACATATTTTTGAGGGCAACATTCAATACTAATGTCCACTTAAATGATATTTTTACGAGGCAATACTTTCTTTATTTTGTTACAAAAAGATCGGAAAAAAAGTGGAGAAAAAGACATTTTCCGATCATTTATAACTCGAATCAGATATCCTGATGTCATTTTATAGATTTGATTTTCTTCGTCTTCCAGAAGCAAGTTCATGCGGATTGGAATTTAATGAGAAAAGCATCTATTCACAACTTTGGCGCCACTTCAATATCCAAATCAAACGAGAGAAGAAGAAGAAAAGTAAGCATTAATAGGATATGAATATAATGGAGTAAATACAACTTTGAAGAAAATATTTTCTCAGAAAAATTTTAATAAAATTTGAATTATCGTTATTAACTCAAACTTTTCTCTCCCTCCGTCTTCATCTTAGAGAATTAAAATTTTTTGGAATACAATAATTTCATGGAAGAACATCTCAGGAATTCCAGATTTTATTCAATGAAAGAATGAGTAGTGGCCTCTTCTGGCAGCCAGAAGCCACATGAAAGTCAAGATAGTGGAAATCAAAAGGTCACATCGATCTTCACCAAAGCATTGCACCGGTATCACTTGAGTTCATGAGTGAATATATTTTCTGGTTAATTATGAGCTCAACGAACATTGATAGATGAGATGAAAACATTGATTTGAATACTATGCAAATGAATTATGCAATATGTATCAAATGAATCGAAGTGGAAGAATTAAGGCTCAGAAGGAGTCAAGGTCCCCTCTGGAAGCTTGAACCGCTTTCAAGTTTGTTAACCTATCTTTTTTACCATATTTTGGTCATTAATTGTTAGCTCACACCTTCAATTATAAATTGTAACTGAAATATTTAATGAAATGTATATCCAATTGTGATCAATGATTACAAAATTCTGTAAACAGAATTTTGGACAATAAAATTCGTATCTGATGACTCATTCATTATAAAACAAACCATTTGTGTGTAAGAAATAGATTGAACAACACCAGGCTTTCAAGACAAACGATAAGAAAATATACATATGAATACATTAAAACACATGACTAAAACAAAAAACTAAGATAATCTATCTAAAACTACGTCTTTGTCATGATGATTCTTTGCAGAAGTTCCCAGATGAATGGTGGCCCAAGGAAACTTTTTGGATAATAAACTTCTTTGGATTCTGGTTGTCGGAGCTTCTACCAGCAAGTAAGAGATGAGAGCAGCAAAGAAACTCAGCACAAAGTTAACGATAAATTCACAGAACTGTTGTTGAGAGGAGAAACAGAAAAGTTATTCCAAAATATCAGCAAAATTCATTTGAATTTGGGCAATAATCGTGATTTTTATCCTGGGAATTGAGACCAAGAGTGTCGATTTTTTGCCGAAAAACAGATTGAAGGAAAGAAATCAAAAAAACTTACCATAGTGTAATGTCCAAATGGGAGCCTTTCTCTCAAATATGCGTATCTCATCCACAGAATAGGAAAATGCATCAAGTACATCATGAAGCTAAGTTTACCCAGAGGAATGAATCCTTTCCATGAGAGAAACGAATTGATAAAGCCTGAACAAAAAAGAGAGATATATATATATGATTCTGGTTTTGTAGAGAGATGAAAAAATTTTCAAATTTGATCTGTCTAACCTCCATTTCCAGTTACACAGGCGAACGTTATCCAAGCAATACAGAGAGCCCAACAAGATCTATGGGCACTTGCATAAGTTGCGGAAGACAGGGGAGTCCAAGGATGACCAATATTCCATGTGTAAGTGTAGAAGAGGACGCATAGGCAACCTATCGTACTGAGTGTCCACAATGTTATACAAATATGCAGTGGAATTCTTCGCTGACGTTGCCTATAGACCAAATATCCGGCTACAATGCCAATACAATATGGTCCTAGGTGTATGTAAGTAGGAGTATAGATCGATAATGCTTGACCATCACTAATGACCTCCGTAGGAGTATTGTATATGACAGTTGGAGCTGCTCTATTTATGAAAGTAGTCAAGAAAACGCTCAAAATCCCGAGACAAATGAATGAGTATGGCAAAAGTAATCCTTTTTTGCCCCATCTAACAAGAAACAAGAAAGAAAGAAAGAAAGAAAGAAAGAAAGAAAGAAAGAAAGAGAGAGAGAGAGAGAGAATAAAACATTATGTTGAGCAAGTGAATGTTGAGGAAGAGAGAAAAAAAGAAGGACCATATAAGCTTAACGGAAATCTTTTGCGCCGGATACTTACTTATACAGAGGAATAAAAAATATCAATGAAAATATGAAGAGTTGCATATCAGCTGACAAGTACCATGTATGAAGCATACATATTTTTGCCTCTGGGAACCAGTTGTTGAAGAATAGAACAGTAGCCCACCAATAGTTTTGACATTTATTAATCTGGTAAGTGAAGTATTCACCCCACAGAGGACCACTTGCTAGTGAGGGCATTAGGAAGAGAAGCATTACCGTAAACCAGACGGATGGAGAGAAACGGAAGAATCGGTTCACTACAATCTCAACAAAATTGATTTTTCTTGTCCTGCTCATCGAATTAAGTGTACTATATACGGCAACCAGAGCACCAATACAGAAAAAAGTGTCCACAAGTACCCATCCATTGAGAATGAATTGAAATAAAAATCCTTCAACTGCCAGTATGTAATTACGAGCGAATGCGAATGTTTCCTTTATGGGAATCAAGTAAGTGTGAGTCCAGATGATCCATGCCATTGAGAGAACTCTAATACCATCGATAGCTTCCAGTGAGGATGGTTTCCTTTTAGTATCAAACAGAGAATCTAAATTTTGTGGAATAGAAAATGCAAATAGTGCATCCTTGATGCGAGCTCTTCGTTGAGATTCCTTGTAACCGGGAAGTGGAGGTTCTCGAAACCGATAGACAACGTCCAACATAGTACCAAGAGCTGTTGCAATTATAATCAAACTGAAAACCCAAGCGATCGCCTTCTGGACTCGATCAAGTTTCATTTCACTTTTGACCTCACAATGACTCACATTGGCCTGCAAGTGACCATCATCCAGAGAATGTGTCACCAAAGTTTGAAGATCTTGATTACTACATGCTGAAGGTAAACAGAGTCCAACTCTACCAACTCTTTCATAGCAAATGTGCATTAAATCGGCAATCTCTTCGAAAACAGTTCCTTCCACTGAAGTACCAGTAAAATTGAACAAGCGTGTTTGCAAGGTCAAATGGGGTGGCTTAGGGGGCAGTCGAATACTATAGTGTATCATACAGTATTGGGCTTTCTCACGGTTACCTGGTATAGATTCATAATTAAGATCAAGACATTGATCATAGCTGCCGAAATCGGTGATAGTTCCATCGATGAAGCCACTTGAAAAAGGACGACCACTGGAATCGATCATTTTGAGAGCCCAACTTTTCTGATTTCTCAATGCATTCACCATTGCTGACAATGACAAGGTGCAATCAGATGATATACCAGATCGAATTATTTTATCAGCCAAATCAGGCATCAGCCGATCAGCAAAAGCGCGAACATATGATCCCAATACATCACGATATCCGATCCATGCTTGCCTCTCTTTCTCAAGTCCGGTTAATCCTTTGCTTCTACCATACACCTCTTCTCTGATCGTCTTACTGAGATGCTGGAACAGTCCACCGATTAGATTAACCGATTCATCAGCATAACTATCCAATTTATCCTCATGGCCACTTGATTGATCATCTTCATCATCATTTATATCTGGCTCGGCATCGCTGGTGTGATCATTCTTGTCCTTATCGTTGCTTTTATTATTATTACTTCTACGATGATGGTCCAATTTTCGTGACGATTGACACTCATTTAAAAGGAGACAGAAAATGAGAATAAAAACAATTAAAAATTTTCCACCAGCCATCATGGAACATCCAGAGAAAATGTCACCACCAAAATAACGTAGTCTATCTCTCTCTCTCTTTTCAATCAAACACTACCACCGACCAGATGAACGACTACTACTTAACTTGCCAGCACGAACATGAAACTACCAGTAACTTCGAGCACTCAACAACGAGTGATGAATATAATAATCAACATATCTCCACACACACACACACATCATGCAGACACGTGTATGTTGAGGAAGGGGAAGACACTTTTTCAGATCCCTTTGATCAACTAATTTAATCTTTTCAACTGTCAAAAGGGTTGAATCTAGAAGAAAGGACATCGAGATAAGGTTTGAGATAAAAGTTTCAAAGTTTCAAAGTGTCAGATGAAAGAAGTTTTAACAGAAAAAGTTTGCTACAAGTTGTTGACATTGTGTATTACTAGATGGCGGTAATTAGGTAGCTATTTTCGGCTGCAATTCGAATACTCGAAGTTGGGTTCTATTCAGTTCTATTGAAGTACCGTTATATATTGTGTATTCAGTGGTGTTTCACTCTCTCTCTCTCTCTGTGAACATTCCTCGAGTTCTTCGAACATGAGCATTTTCGTGTGTGCTCATTTGAGTTTGTCCAATGGATCGAGGTTGGCTGGTTTGTGTTCTAGATAATAAATATTTTCGACCATATATTCGACAGTGTGGTGATAGTGGATGTTGTAGTGGTGGTGGTAAAGGTAAACGATGTTGTATCTTATACAATTTGTTTGTGGTATAATTATTATACTTTCAAATAGTTACATTTGTAATGGTGCCCTTAATTGTGATGAGAATGGAAAAAAATATCGACGTGAAGTATCATCATCATCTTCATCTTCACAATACGAGGATAAAGACAATCTTGGTGATAAAGTGACTCAAATTTTGGATTCATTTTTTGGTGACAAATACGATAAATACGATAAACGGGTAAGACCTAATTATGGTGGTGAGCCAGTGACAGTTAATGTATCAGTACACATATTATCCATAAGTTCCGTATCGGAAGTTCAAATGGATTTTACAAGTGATTTTTATTTTCGACAAAGATGGAAAGATCCACGACTTGTCTTCCCTATCGTAACTTATCGATCACAAAACATTTCAGCTCTTTCAGTGGGCGCAGAAGTAGCTGATAGACTTTGGCTACCTGACACTTTTTTTGCCAATGAAAAGCAAGCCTTTTTTCACGAAGCCACAACCAAAAATACATTCCTTCGTATCAATCATAACGGTGATGTACTGCTCAGCTTACGATTAACGGTAACATCTAGTTGTCCCATGAATTTACAATATTTTCCAATGGATCGACAACAGTGTACCATAGAAGTGGAAAGCTATGGTTTCTCTACCGATGAGATTCGATTCTCGTGGACTGCCACCGATGCGGTACGAATTGAGCAAACCCAATTACCACAATTTGAGATACTTGATTATAACAAAGAAACAATTCTTGCCAACACAAGCACGGGTGTATATTCACGTTTGGTATTGAAAATATATCTAGTTCGAAGTATGGGCTATTATATGATCCAGATTTATGTACCAGCAAGCCTTATTGTGATCATCAGCTGGGTCTCATTCTGGCTTCATAGAAATGCAACACCAGCGAGAGTACATCTTGGTGTTATCACTGTTTTGACCATGACAACCCTTATGTCTAGCACCAATTCACAGTTACCTAAAATTTCGTATGTCAAAAGTATTGATGTTTTTCTGGGCACATGCTTCGTTATGGTTTTCGCTGCCCTTCTAGAGTATGCTGCTGTTGGCTATATTGGTAAGCGTATATCGATGAGAAAAAATCGTTTCCAACAATTAATGAAAGCTGCCGAAGAAAAACGTCGTAAACAATTAGCATCCGAAGAAATGATCACCGGTGTAGGTGGAGGAGGAGGTGGACATCCTGTTCCAGATATGATTCATAATCGACTAGGTAGTGGACGAAGTGAGGCTCGTATAAGCACTTGTGATGATGGTACCAATATCCATGGCATCCCAAGTGCCTCTGGACCCGAGCAAGTAATGGGTCGACCAAACATACCCACAGTGGCTTCAAGTGGTGTTTGTGGTGCGGTTAGTGTTGGCAGTGGTAGTGGTGGAAGTGGTGGTTTGAGTGATGAATCGGGTGGAAGATGTCCGAGAACAGATGGTGGTGGTGGCGGTGTACCAATGGACCCTCATCATCTAGCTCATTATGCCACACTTCGAAGACCTCTTCTTGACAAAAATTATGGAAGTTGTAGAGGTTCTGTACCGCCTTCTAGACAGCCCTACTTGAGTCAGAGACCTCAGGTAAGCAATTATTTACTTACTACTTGTTTACAGGTGTTTGTTCACATTATTACCTATAGGTTATCTGTAGTAAATATTCCATGTTCCATGTTGTACCCATGGAACATGAACATGAAATTTGATCCTGCATGTATTTTGTGGAGAAAGAAGAAAAAGAAAGGAAGAAAGGAAAATAGTTTTCTCTCTACTTTTATCAAACCTCAAAAATTTTCACTCCAAATCATAGATCACCAACATGGAAACACATATTTCTTAATATTCCAAGGAAGTTTACTTGTGTGTGTGTACGAAGAGGAGAGAGAGAGAGTTGATCATTTCTTTTGCCAGATTCATGGGATTGAATCGTTCGATACCCATAAATTTTGGGAAAAAATGGGCAAGGTTTACTCAGATCCATTTTTCTTCGCCTTCAAATTCACGAGGAGCAGATTATATTGGAAGAATAAGAGAAGAAAGGAGAAGAAGAGGAAAAAGTAGAATGAAGGTTTACTTTGTATCTTGATGCTCTTATAAGCCGCATCATTCTCGGAAAGTTTTGCAGAGGAGGAAAGAGAAGGGATGAGAGAGAGAGAGAGAGAGAGAGAGAGAGAGAGAGAGAGAGAGAGAGAGAGAGAGAGAGAGAGA
>QZCP01000089.1:0-10728 GCA_003956705.1 Brevipalpus yothersi
CTCTCTCTCTCTCTCTCTCTCTCTCTCTCTCTCTCTCTCTCTCAAACACACACATATCTTTGTTCATCATCATGATGGAAAATTCGAAAATGATTCACTGTGAAGAAGATCAAATCGATGGGTGGACAAGCTTGAAGATGAAACAAAAAATCAAGATTACACTGGGCAAGAGAGAGAGATGCCTAGATCGTGATCCATCTGCGATCAAGTTGAAGCATTCTGTCCGATAATTCATTTTACACACACACACACACACACACACAATTCATACTCACACATATACTCACATTCACTCACATGGGCAAACTATGGCACTCGATTAGAGTAAGCCCAACCGCCTTCATGGTATACCTTTGGCCCATTGGCTTCTCCCCTCCCCCCACTCTCTCTCTCTCTCTGCCTCATCCACCTTCGGGCCATAGACTGCTTAGGACTATTCTCTCTCTCTCTCCTTGACTCTCTCTCTCTGACTCTTGTGTTCATAAAGTTTATCATCACGATTCGGGCACTAAATGGGCACGAATTTGGGCGCCCTCGATGGATCCACTTTCCGGTCATGATTGTATCGTCAATCTAATTTTTAGTGTATGAGCATGAAGAGAGAGAGAGAGCAAAATATTTTTCCTTGGCTCTTTTCGATTTGCACGTTTTTTCATGAGCCCATGAGAGAGAGAGAGAGAGAGAGAGAGAGAGAGAGCTGATGAGAAGAAAGAACCAGTGAACTTATCAACGTATCCATGGTCCTCACCAGCATCTTTTGCATGTAAATGTGGACCATTTTTCGGATAACACAAGGCACACAAGGCACATACACACATCCACAACATTACTCACTTCGATTAAGATAATGACACAGCTGAGATTGCTTGCCTTCAGAGCAAGTATTCTCTCAATTCCTCTCAGTCTGGTGCCCTTTTAATAATACCTTTCCACTGATGAACATGAAAGATTTTTATTCAAGATGATAGCTCACTAGCATGCTCATAGGAAAAGTGGGAAGTTATATATATTTCACCATGAAATGAATCAAATGATTCTTCAAGTTTTTCTGCCCATTCCACCCATTCAGTAACCAAAATTTTCGAGCATGAGCTTTGTATATATCTATTGACTAGGCACATTTTGTAAAGAGAAAGAAAGAATAGCTCAGACAGTAAACGTTCAAATGGTCTCTGAAGACAGTTTTACGTTTGATCTAATCAATATTCTATACATAAGATTTTCTTTTTCTCTCTCTCGTAAAACTTTGAGGGTAATCATCATTGCTAGTCTACCGTGAATATCTCTCTCTGTTCACGCTTCTTTTACATGGAAGAGTTATTCTGCTCTCTCTCTCTCTCTCTCTCTCTCTCTCTCTCTCTCTCTCTCTCTCTCTCTGGAGAAAATACGAATTTCAGCATCTCTAGAGAGCATATTTTAGTCTCACAAATAACTGTCGGCCCTTTACTCAATATTCGCCTCATGAGAATATTTGCTATGCCCTGCTGATTGACCTGAGGTACCTGTTTGCACTATGACTTGCTTACATGATCTAGCTTTCTCTCTCTCTCTCTCTCTCTCTGTTTCTCTTTGAAATTCTTTTACAGAGCATAAACGAATTTTACCAATTGGCACAGAATTTCTAGCCAAATTTAAGGGTATATCTTGCTTCCTTATTGCTGTCTCCTCTCATTCTCTCATGGCACTCTTTGGAATGATTAGAATTTCCTTGGCTGTGAGTTCATGCTATTGGAGCACGAATAAACCAGTGTAGATGGATCTTCATGAACAGTGAGCATGAAAGTTCTCCAGATAATCGAATGTTTCTACTGCATTCACCATGATGGGCTTCTGAGCCACTGTTTTACGAGAAAGCGAGAGACTCATAGCATGAGGATAAAAGGAGGTGAATACTTGTTACCTCTGTTTTGCATGAATTTAGCATTAGAAGATAATCGAAGAACCGTGCCTTTGGTGATTCCAAAGATATACACACAGAATGGAAAGATATATTCCATTCTTCACCTTCCATTTTCACCTTGATTATCTCCTCTCCAGAGTCACCTGATTTATGGTCCATCTTAAGGTGTACATTACTTTCACTTTTTCCATGCAAATTTCTTTCCAAAATCTTCATCCAATGTTTCCATTCTGTTCATTTTTACTTCTTCTACTTCATTCTCTTCCTTTTTTTGGGAAATATTTTTCCAACAGAAACAAGAGAGTACATATAGACATGGAAAATTTATGTAACAGCTATGTTTTTCCACTATAACGGCATGAATATCTTATCATCAACCGTTAGAATAGATGCCATTAAGATGAGAGAAAGAAAGTAAGAGAGAGAGAGAGAGAGAGAGAGAGAGAGAGAGAGAGAGAGAGAGAGAGAGGATGTAAAGAGAAAGAATTTGATGATCAAATATCTCCATCCTCATCCGTTTCGCTGGTCTCTCTTCTCCTCTCTTCCATGAGTAACTTTTTTTCTGTTAAAAGCTTCCGAAAAAAGTAAAAGGAAAAAAGAAAAACTTTTCCAGATCTTTGATAACTTGTTGGAAAGAAAGATGGCTAGAAAAATGTTAGGAAGAGGAAGAGAAGAGAAGATGATAAAGATGATAAAGAGTAGAGCAATAAAATCAGCACCACAATTCGAATTCACGTGTGGTCCTTCTGAAGTATAGAGAGAGAGAGAGAGAGAGAGAGAGAGAGCAAAAAATATTGTTTCTCATTTTATTTGAAAAATGATTTGAAATATGATTTTTCTCACAGTAACCATCAAGAGTATACATAAATCTTGTCCTTTCAAGTGCAATAATTTCTCTCTCAAAACTTTTCTTCTTGTGAGCACCGAAAGTGCAGAAAATATCTTCTACGCCTTCTTCATCTTATGAAACTTGATGAAATCAACCAACAACAATTTAACTTCTGTCCAAAGATCCGGATCCGGTTATAATCATTGGCCTCACTTTCACGAGCCATGTATCAGCCATCCTGTATGCAGCCTCCCATTGATACACCAATTTTCATCTTGATCATAAGATTGTATCCTGTATCAGTGATGAGAAAGTCTAGTAGAACTTTCAACACACAGATGAGCCGAATAATCATTAAAACACCGATCCAAAAAAGGTGTTGAGAAGTTGTAGTCTCATTTTAACAGATTTGATTAAAAGGTACAGTAATGAGAGAGAGAGAGAGAGAGAGAGAGAGAGAGAGAGAGAGAGAGAGAGAGAGAAAGTTATATCATCAACTAACCGGATCAACATTTAGCAGAATAAAGAGGAGCAAAAAGGATCCACAAAAATCATGTGGAATCAATCATAACATGAGTTTTGATGGTTTCGGAATCGATTTAATCAGCATTTTAGGCTACTTTTATGGCCACTCTTGGAGATCTACTTCTTTTTCACTTGTGTGAGGTGAAAGTGATCCATCAGAAGGTAAAGTGGACTTGTGAGTGTGAGTGTTAAAGCGTGCTAATTAACTAAAAATTTAGTTTAAGAGGAGAAAAAAATTAGTTTACCTCAGTTTCCAATAGATGATAAACATTTATCGTGGTCAAGAAAAATGTAAGCTTTCATGTTGTGAAATGTATACGATGCATATATATGAGAAATAGGTAGATGATAGAAGGAAATTCATGAGGCACGATAGTTTTCAAGTTTTTCGAAAAAAGCATGCAATTTACAAGATTTTTAGCTTGTCCTAATCGTATTCATCGATCATGTTTAGAAAGTTGAAAAACATTCATAAACAGATCTGTACCTGTATATGTACAGTAATGAGCAAGAGAAAGTAAAATATTCAAGAATACCGCATGATTTTCTATTATATATATCTATTTTCAAAATCATAGACATTATCTCGACTTTCGAATTAGTTGTTAATTTTTGTTGCTTCTTAAATATGAATTTTTGAGATATCTCATAAGAACAATTTCCATCTAAAATGATCACGAAAAGTTTCATCCCAAAAGAGAAACCTTGCCATCATCATGCATAGCTTTTGAGATTACTGGAAGAAGTAAAAGTTATTCAAAAACACATCCGGATAAAAACAATATTATTACATTCTTTTTTAATCATATTTGATACCTCAAAGTGATCTCAATGAAACAGACATTCCATTGACAGCATCGTGAATGATTTACTCTTGACCATTCCACGATAACTATGCAAAATCATCCAAATGACCAATATTTGAAACTTTCAGCCACCTCTATAAAGCTTTTCGATACTCTCTACCAAACATCTTTGAAAATTTGCGAGTTCTCATGAAAATTGACTAATACAAGAGTAACCACACATGTACATGCATCAATATTAGGGTTGAAAATATGCTCTCTTTTCCCATAGGTCAAGTGGACTAAATGGTTCAAGTATGTATGATACTTCAGCGCTTCAGCTTCGTTGCACAGTTTTTCGTTACACATGGAATCGGAACTTTTTACCCCTAAGACAAGAATGAATCTTGAGTGTAAATATGAGTTGAAGTAATATTGTTTTGCCTCTTTTAAGTGAAAGAAAGAAAGAAAGAGAGAGAGAGAGAGAGAGAGAGAGAGAGAGAGAGAGAGAGAGAGAGAGAGAGAGAGAGATGATAGTGAAGAGGTTGACTCACAAGATGATGGAGATGAGAAAGAGAAAGTTTGGCCAAAAATATATATATATATTCCATGGAAAGTATATACATAGAGGCAATCGAAAAGATGAAGCAAAAGATGACTCTTGAAACCTCTCTTAGTGAAAGTGAAGAGGTTCCCACTCATCATCAGTTTGACATTCTTCATGTCATGGCAGCTCATTATTTCCAGCCTGATACTTTTCTATCATCTTTTCTCTCTTCTTCTTCATATTCCTCTTCTGCTCTCTCTCCTCTTCATCATCATGCTTCAAAATGTTTCCAGAGTTTTCAATTCAATGTGGCGTAAACAAGAGTCTTAAGAACGAGGTGGATATATATATATTCTAGGGAACACATGGAATATGATGAATTAGAGTCAATAAATGAGTGGAAAGCTTTGAATTTTTGTTATCTTATAGAATTATTTCTTGATTTCGATTGGATTTCAAAAGCTTTCAAAGTATTTGAACAGGAGCACTTGAAAATAATTCTTGTGCATATTTGAAAATTATCTTTCATGATGAGCAGGTGTGACCAATTCAACTCTTCCACTTCATTTATTTAAGAGAATATATTCTCATTCACATTCTAATCATGTAAATATATATAATTTCATATGGATTTCAATTGATATGTACTTCTATGTGTGATGACCGAAAAGTGTTGTGCTTCAGGCTGTGTGTATATCGAACTACTTTGACAATATGACAATATTCATCTGGATGAATGAAAATTTTGCCCATCATCACCATGTCACCATGAATATTAGGCTGATAATCTGATTGAATTTGTGGAATAGTGAAAGTTCATTTGAAAATTAACTCTTTTTGACTCTCAATGTGTATGAATTATGCATGATCAATTAGCCTGGTGTCCTCAATAAAGATTGATTGGACAATCATTGACACGGATGTATGCATATATTATCATATTTTTCTTTTTTATGATTATTATTTGTCCCAATAATCATCTTCGATGAAGTATTTAAATTTTTTTCACGAATCAAACACACACAAACATAAATAAAAAAATATATCCTTTTTTCTTTTTTTTCAAATAAAATGATTTTATTATTTATGCGTCCATGAAGATGTATCTCTCAGCCAGTCTGAACATCCTTCAGAGATACAAAAGAAGAAAAATATGATGATAAAAATTCTTTTTTCCTCCTCTTTGGACACACATTTTCACATCAAATGACACACACACACATACTCAACGAAAGTCACTGATAATGTCCTTCCAATCGAATTAAAATACACTTTATTTCACACACAATCAACGTACCATCATCAGTGTTCATCTGGAAATTAATACACGAACACACATGTACATGAGTACATGTTTGTGTATGTGTATTATTGGGAAATGATAATTAAGAAGGGGAGAGAGAGAAAAGATGAAAAAATTGTCAAACTCGTGTGTATGTGTACCTCTTTAATCGAATATTTCAAGTGGAATTATGATGAGCATCATGAAGATTGACGAAAAAGATGAGAATGTTGAAATTTTTAGCTTGAATAATGGAAAGTGACGATAATGATGTAACGAGTTATGTGAAATGTGTGCTCAATGATGATGAACAGGTATACAGGTATATACACACACACGACTGATGATTAAACTGAATTTATTAACATTTTAAATTTTGTTTTAATTGAATTGATTCACTGATAATGTACACTACTCATCTTGGTTGGCTTCGAAAATTTGAGTGTATTTGTTAATGCATAACTTGTCGTGTTGAGGCATGAATGTTCATGCCATGGTGGAGTGATAATCGAATTTATGAACCTCTCATTCTTATTCAAATTCAATTGGAATTTGAGGAACAAAAATCAGCCTCAGGCAGCCGATAATATGCAAAAAATGTGTATGTATGTGAACAATATAGTCATTGGAAGATTCTGATCATACAGTATACCTCATGCAAAAAGAAAACTGGTGTCTTTCCATGCAAGAAAATTCAACACACACATCTGTGAATTAATTAAAAGATGATGATAACTAGTAAAATTTTACCTCTCCCACTATTCCCTATGTTGGTAAATAATTTGTGGCTTTCATAATTTATTTGCATAAATTCCCTCAATACACACTATTTTTCACATCATTCTGATTGTTATTATTAATATCATCATCGTGGCTATTATTATTATTACTATTATCATTATTATTGTTACCTTTATGCCATCATTTCATAAGCACAATTATCATTTATTTATTAATGTGAACATATCTTCACACTCACCATCAATACCATTGATTCTGTCAAAGAGAAATACCACTACTTCCACAGTAGCTACTAGTTACTCATGGAAGCAACACTGATCAATGGGAGTGAAGAGAAAAGTCAATCAATTGGCCAGTTTACACTCTCCAAAAGTGTGATGACCAGTCAAGCTACCTTCATCTGGCAAAAAGGCTCCTCATCATTTTCTTCACCACCCCTTAATCTTCACAGTCTCTCTCTCTCTCCTCATCTTCATCTTCCTTTTCCTCTCTCTCTCTCTCTCTCTCTCTCTCTCTCTCTCTCTCTCTCTCTCTCTCTCTCTCTCTCTCTTTCTTTCTTTCTCTCTCTCTCTTGAGACCCCACTTTTTCGCCCACATGACTAGCGTACTTTGAGCACACTTTAGCCCTAATATCAGCAGTGTGCTACTATTAGCGGTTGTTACACCTTGTATTTGACTTGCTGACTGTGAATTTAATTTACTTAAATCAACATTTACCTTTACTCTTGGACAAGCACACACACACATAGAGAGAGAATTTGTATTGGCACTTTCATCAGACATACAAGAGCAGAGAGAGAGAGAGAGAGAGAGAGAGAGAGAGAGAGAGAGAGAGATAGAGAGAGAGAGAGAGAGAGGAAAAGAAAAGGAGGAGGAAGAGGAGGTGGATGGGAATGTCAAGGCTCATCAATGGGCTGGAAAAATTGTGTATAAGATGTGTTCCATAGATGAAGACCCACCATTATGAGGTGCATACATGTATGGTTTGTGTGTGTGTGGTAAAAGTTATTCGCTATACTGGTGGAATCAAGCAGAAATCAACATCAGAAACAGAAGGAGGACAAGGTACACACCAGTGTAAACATTCAATACATGAGTATAACTGAAGCCCATGAAGTTCAACAGATGCAAACACATGGACATCATTTTTGGTGGAAAAAAGAAACGAAATTCAAACTGAAACTCTGACCTTAATAGCCAATGTTATACGAGTGGTGATGATAAAACTTTCTACCCTGTAATTTGCATACTATTCTTGTATATTCTGGATATATGTGATTGGAGGGAAAAAAGTTTGACAGATTCTATGTTGGACACGCTGTGGGTGGTAATCGATGAAATGATGATCATGGTGATAATCTCATCTTTGGCTCATTGTTTTCCTCCTATTGACAGTCAAATTAGCCGGAGGATTGTTGAAATGTGGGTTGAAACGTTTTTGTATCAAAGTAAATAGAAATTAGCATAGAGTGTATTCTCTCTCTTTTTTCCTTTCTTTGGCCCATTTATTTGTACATATTCAGCACCTTTACCTGTTGCAACACCTTAGAGAGCTTCTTACTTTTTGTGGGTGAAAGGCATGAAATTTTCAGAGGCTAGAAGGAAATATTCCCTAGGAACCATGGTTGGCTACGGAGATGATTGGTGAAATGGACAAGCAAACACACTCAAAATTGATGGAGGGCCAGTGAGAAGGGTGAAACATTTTGGGATCGATTATTTATCCAGATATATAAATGATACAAATTTTTCCCCGGAAAGCTGTCATCGAGCCCAAATCTTGAGGCCACTTTGAACCGAAATGAAATGAGATGAAATGTTTCCTTCCTTCCTCCATTTTCTCTCTCTCTCTCTCTCTCTCTCTCTCTCTCTTTCTTTCTTTCTTTCTTTCTTTCTAGTCATGGTGATATGAGTGTTGATTGTAGGCTGCTGATTTTGATTAATAGTCACTAATATGGCCGTTGAATTTGGCCATTGATCATGAAATAACTGTAAATGCTATTTCCATTGGGCTCTCTCTCTCTCTCATGACTTGTATTCCACAGATTTTTGCTTCAACTTTCTCACTTTGCTCTCCAAAAATGCTCCAGACAAATGAACAGCCAAAGATTGCGTATCGATCCCATATCAGAAGAGGAAGAGGAAAAGGAAGAGAGAAAGAGAATGTGGTAAACTTTGTGTGTGTGTGTATGATTCCATACTATGGACTATGATTGAATACTGTCAATTTTGGGCAACAAAATTTACTCCTATTATTTTTCACTCTTCTCTTCCATCGCTCTTCCTTCTATTGAACAATTCGTTAGCGAATTTTCTGGCACCAAGAATCATGTGTTTCACTTAAATTGGTCCAAAATGGTAGAGAAAGAGAAAGAGGTCAAGAATAGCGGGAAAGTATCATTTATTGATCTGATTCCTCTATGTACCAATGTTCATGTCTCATATCTCACTGAAATCGGAGAGAAAGTAAGTTGCTTCAACAAAATCCATTCACTTGATTACTGATTGCGGAGAAAGTAGATATTACTAACTGGAGATGAGAGTAACAGTATGTGTGTGAGAAAAATATTCTGAGGAAGAATTTTTTTCCGCCAAAAATATACTCTATTTTATCACGAAAATGAAGTTACATATTAGCAAGCAACAATACGAGTAGTGAGTTAAAATTTGACGAAGAACATTATTCATATGTATTCATGTGGACCTATGAGAAGTATGAAAGCCACACACGAGCTGAGCGTTCATTTGAATAAGTATTTGCATTCACTGGCCTCCCAAAGTATGCATACAATTTTCGCGGGGATTGTGTTCTCCGAATAACGGTAAAAGTGTCATCTTGTACACTTTTATGTGTTGTAACTGATGAGAATTCTGAGTAAGCAATAGTATTTTGAAACATAAAGCTTGGAGAGAAGAGGCAAAAAGAGAATAAATTTTCTGCTGATTCAAATGTTTTGTCTTCCATTCATTACTAGATTGTTGCCAAAATGAGTTTCTTTTACAGTTACATGTCTTGTTAGTGTCTGAATAGATTTTTAAGCATGATGCTACTCTCTCTTTCTCTCTTTCTCTCTCTGAAAGATGGGAAAAAGATGAGGATGAAGATGAAGAGAGAGAGAGGAGAGAAAAAAATGGAATAAGAGCTTGAAATTTATCGACTTACTTTTCTTTTACAATTAAAAGAAATAAAAGCCACTAGCCTAAATGCAATAACTTTTTTTCTCTTTCACTTAATTGACTAATGAAGAAGCCAAAAAATCGATTTGATTCACTTTTTACATGTGACAAATGAATCAAATGATAGCCATGTGATGTGATGTGGAAGAAGAGATAGAAAAGTCTGAAGATGAATTGAATTGATTAATGAATACGGATGGGCAATAATAATAGGTAGTAGTGATAGTGTCCCCATGATGATAGGTCACCATGATAGTGTGTTTTGAAAAAAATAAGTATCTGTATCAGAATCCATATTCTTCCTGATTTTCTGGTTTCATGGTACTGATTGTGATTTGATGGCATTGGTTCACCATAATGATGAGAAGAGGGAAAATATTTCATCACCAATATATATGAACAACATATTCTGTAAAATAGGATGAGAGGAACCGTTTGTAATGATGATGGAGCTCGAAAAGAGAGAGAGAGAAAGAGGAATAGAGATAAAAACCTCCTTCCAGATACAGATTAGTGATGGTTAAGACATTGAAAAGAGAGAGAAAATTTTTTCCACTTACAAGAACGATTTAAAATGGCCGAAAATGGTTCAACAGATGAGAGAAAAAGATGAAAAACTGGTCGTTTTATTTTGATGTACCTCAAGCATGTCCGAACAACCGATAGAGATCAACAGTCATCATCATGACTTGAATTATAAATTTTTCCTACTTTACTAGCTACTAACTGCTAACTACTAGCTACTAACTACAAAAATCTTCATCCCAAAGAGAGAGAGAGGAAGATACAGCATTTTCTTTGGACTGAAAAACTATGAAACGACCAAAAACGATTTGCTATCAAATTATTGCCATTTAATTTGAGGTCCACTAGATAATCAACAAATCGGATGCCACTCTCTCTCTCTCTCTCTCTCTCTCTCTCTCTCTCTCTCTCTCTCTC